>JAAGKR010000634.1:33542-123688 GCA_011419295.1 Clarias macrocephalus | reverse complement strand
TGTATGAGACCAAAGGAGTCTCGCTCACCTCCCGGATCTTGCAGAGTAACTCTGGCACGCCCGACAGAGCCGTGGAGGCTTTCAGGTAATCTCGCCGCTGCAGGACCAGCTGCACCATCTCCGGGTCTCCAGTACTGACCGCTTCCTGAAGCACTGTGCGCACACACACGCGCACACACACACACACAAAACATCAATTATACACAACTGATAACATGATGTCTAATTTGTGGTGTTTGGGCTTCAGAGAGTAGAGAGACCATCGAGCATTTAAAACACACACGTACACACAAACACACACAAACACAACACACACACACCCATATCCATATACATACATACATACATACATACATACATACATACATACACACACACACACACACACACAGAGTAGAGAGACCATCGAGCATTTAAAACACACACGTACACACAAACACACACATATACACACAAACATAACACACACACACACACACACCCATATCCATATATATATACATACATACACACACACAGAGAGTAGAAAGACCATTGAGCATTTAAAACACACACACACACACACACACACACACACACACAGTTCATTGTATTTCCTTTTTAGCGTGCCTGCCTTATCTGCAAGTGAAACTCTTGACGCATGAGCAGCCATGCGTGCCAACAAGCGCACGCGCACACACACACACACACACACACACACACACACACACACACACACTTAACTTTGGCTTTCTTTCAAAAGCCTTTAGTACTATATTGGTTTGATTATTGATGTGTTACATGACTTTATGCTAGATGAGAGTGAGTTCTCTTTACAGTAACACACACACACACCTATTCAAGGTAATTGACCAACAGAAGTCATGGGGCAACAAGACACTTCCTGAGCAAATTTATAAATGCATCACATAATACATCATGCATTATATACATTATTGTCTCTTTTTCTCTCTCACATGACAATATTTTTATAAAAAAACATTTTTAAACCTTGACTATCGTGAGGATAGTATGCACGCGTACACATTCACACACACACACCTGAGTGCTGACCGTGACGCTGCGTTTGTACACCTACAGACCCGTCATTGAGCGCTTCCCTTACAGCAAGTACACAAACTGAATATTTGTGTAGTTAGCAGGACTGTGTGTGTGTGTTCAAATCACCTAACTGTCCAAGAGCCCCAGGGTCACGTAGGATAAAAAGAAGTGAGTTTGTGTGTGTGTGTGTGTGTGTGTGTGTGTGTGTGTGTGATGATGGTGTGTGTGATGATGGTGTGTGTGATGATGGTGTGTGTGATGATGGTGTGTGTGATGATGGTGTGTGTGATGATGGTGTGTGTGATCATGGTGTGTGTGATCATGGTGTGTGTGATCATGGTGTGTGTGATCATGGTGTGTGTGATCATGGTGTGTGTGTGTGTGTGTAAGATGACCTCACCGGTCCAGCTCTTGGAGTTCTCCTTGGTGACCTGGGCTCCGTGTCTCAGCAGCACTCGCACCGACTCCAGGTGACCCAGAGACACGGCCAAGTGCAGCGGCGTGCGTCCTCTCGGGTCCACCTCCTCCACGCCGTGCTGCTCATCCTAAACAACAACATGAACAACACCACATATCACACCCACTTCATGACACACACGCACAGGTCACGTGACTGACACCGCACTCGCGCACAGAGCCCGATTTCCTCGTTAGTCTGCAGCTCTGCGCAGCAGCGTCCCAACCCGCGTCCTGCTCAATCTTCACGCGCACTACACAGGCGACGAGATTATGACATTCTAAACACTACCTAGTGCACTAGCGTGTTGTTCGGGACGCAGCCCGAGATACACCAGCTACAAAAACACCCACATCAGCGAAACTGAGATTTTAATACATTCGTCGTAGATTTATTGGCAAAATTCAAGACAATAATGTAATAACACGACAATAGAACAAGTATATGTTAAATGTATTAATTATTTAAATCCTTAATTAAAGCTTGTTAGGTATTCAGTTAGCTAGCATGCTAACGTTGGAGTATGTAGCCTAGCTGCTCCACGGTGCAACCCATAACTTTTAACAACAACAACAACAAAAGAAATCACGCTAAAGATATAAAAATATTTATATACATGTTAAAATGAATATGTTTATACCATGTGTATCTGTTTCTCCAGCTGCCTGTAGTCATTCTCCCAGACCAGCCAGTGCAGGGGAAACTTCTCCCTGAAGTCCATCTCACACTGATTTTTATTTAAAAAATAATAATAATACAAATATCAGAAAAAAACTAGTACCCAGAACGAATAGTTCCCATAAGCGACATTTGTTTAAATATAAAACAAACCCATTTAATTCAAATTACTTAGCGAAAAGACATGGTAGAAAAAGAGCAGAGACTTTCCAAAATAAAACTTTTCCACAAAACACGGAAGTGCGCGGATCAAACCATTAGCGCAGAACACGCGGGGGGTTGACATGCGTATAATTCGACATTCATAAAACATCTATCTGTATTTTTATATATCTATAACATAAAGGTGGCAGTTTCAGATACACGTTGAGAAATTTTTTCGAAATATGTATAAGTAAATCTTTTCTCAGTTAAATGTTCGACAGAAAATCTCTCATCCCCATAATGGTCTCTTCCAAACGCAGGGCCAGTCCATTTCAGGAGAGGGGGGAGTGGGGGGGGTGTACTATGTTTTATTAATACTGGTGTATTTATTATTTGTTTAATTCGTAGACATATACGTAACACGGGGGAAAAAGTGTGTAGCAATAGTGAAAGGTTACATTTAAAAATCAACTTTAATGTAATCAGTGAGTGATATTATTATTTCCAGTTGAAGCCCACATATGTGTCTGTCTGTCTTCACGACAGAACTCTCACTTATTAATACAAAGAAATAAAATGTTATAAGGTTAAGTACTTTACACCTTATTTATGCTAAGTTTACTTCTTTCATTGTCAGCCAAATACACTCCCTGTTCGGTAATCGGAGAGTGAATCACAGATGAGTAATCAAAAAAGTAGATCGATAAACATTAGGTTTTGTCTTAAAAACCTCCAGCATAATAAAATCCACTTACACCACTTCAGCACTGTTATTTTACTGGTAAAAATATTCAGTTTATCTTTTCTCATTAATATCTATTGGTGTAGGTGTGTGTTTACATTGAGCAAGTAACTTATTAGTAGCTTATTTTAAAATCACTTTTACTTCATATTTTAATTTCATTTATTAAACTTCAGGCAGATACCCAAGTATTACAAAAGTTTCATTAAATTCTGTTCAGCCTTTTTTGCGCGATGCTGTGACATAATTTCAATAATAATATAATATAATAATAACTGCTCATAACTTGCTCATAACAACATTTTTATTTGAGCACAAAACAACGTGCTCTCATTTTGGGTATTGAATTCGCCCTCACTTCGGACTGCTGTGGAGATGTTTGCTCTAACACCCCGTATTTTACTTCATAGTGACGCTTCACATTACTGCTTGATATTAGTGCCATCGTTTTGGAACATTTGAGACAAACTGGTTTTAAACTTCCCGCAGGAAAAATAAACATATATTAATCTTTCCGCTCATCTTTGAAGTGTTCATGGTGTACTTACCTTTTCCTTGGAGTAAGGCATGTTGTGTCCCGGTTTCGTTTGTGTTTGGTGAGGATTGTGGCAGCTTGTAGGTGCATTATGATCGTTTCTGTGTCTTCTGCATACTATGTCTGTGCACGGTAAACTTCCGTGTTGACTGGCTCTGTTGAGTGACATGTATAACCACACCCACCTCAGGGGGAAAAAAGCTAAATAAAAAATAAATAAATAATTGCTAGATGCTGTGACATAGTCTGGCACATAACTGCACGTGACATGCCATCCATATTTTTATTCCATTTATGGTGCAGGTTAAACTTCAGGAAAATATTGACCTACTGCCAAAGTTTTATTAAATTCTGTCCAGCCCGTTTTTTGTGATGCTGTGACAAAAACTGGCTGGACAGGCAGACAGAAATCTTTCTGAGACAGAAATCTTTCTTTAAGACCATGTTAGGACCTTCAGTCAATGTGCACACATGCATTTACACACTATGGGCAATTTAGGAACACCAATGAACCTAATCTGTATGTCTTTGGACTGTTGGAGGACATACAAACTCCATGCACACAGACCCCCAGGTGGGATTCAAACCTGGACCCTGGAGCTAACCACTTAAGATAACACATTTATTTATATAGATACCATATTAAATAGTTTTTAATAAATTTAACATTTTCTAAAAAAAAAAAAAAAAACAGACAGCTGTTGTAGTGGTTAGCAGTGTCACCTTGCACCTCTAGGGTCCGGGTTAGATTCCCGTCTCCGTGTGCATAGAGTTTGCATGTTCTCGCCGTGCTTGGGGGGGGTTCCTCTCGGTACTCCAGTTTCCTCCCACAGTCCAAAGACATGCAGATTAGGCTAATTGCCCCCAAATTGCCTGTAGTGTGTAAATAAGTAAAGAAGTAAAGAGTGTGTATCAATGAGTTTATGTATGTGTGTGTGCCCTGCGATAGATTGGCACTCTGTCTTGGGTGTATCGCGCCTTGTGCCCTAAGTCTCCTGGGATAGGCTCCATGCCCCCCGTGACCCTGAATACAGGATAAAGAGGAATAGAAGATGAGTGAGTGAGCGAGTGGTTTCTGTGTACATTTTTCCCCCCTAAAAGTAAATCTGTTTTGTTTTGTTACAGATTGCATTTGCACATGGAGTGCAGCAGTCATGCAGGAGCCCTGGGGCAAAGAGAGTGTATGTGAGAAAACCTGAGCCATTGAGAAACAGATGAAAAAAGGGAAATGTAGGATAAAGAAGTCCATTAAAGTGGATCAATCACTGGTCCTGAGAGAGAGAGAGAGAGAGAGAGAGAGAATCAAAAGATTGGCTTGACAAATATGGATATTAGTATTGCCAAAGATTCTGAGCATCTTTGCAATCTGATATAAGGCTGTTTTTTTTACTGTGCAGCCAAAAATATTGACACGAGTGATGAAAAATACTGAAAAAGAAGGAAAGCAAAAAGCAAACATAAGAATAAAAAGAAAAGGAAGAGAAAAACAGACTGAATATAAAGTGGAATTGTGCAGAATGTGTGATTGTTGTTGTGAATATTTCTCTCTATTTACATTGTTATAAATGTAAAAGTCCTACATGATTAAACATGACGCAGATATTAGAATGTCCGTGTAAATATTCTCATGCATTCCTCTCTTTGGATAACACTGTCGCTGCCCTCAGTTTTAGGCTTAGGATTAGAGCGCGCGCGCACACACACACACGCACGCGCGCGCGCGCTCGCGAACACACCGGCATGGTTGTAGTTCGTCGTTTGCCACAATCATCCACACACACTACAACCGTTTTAATTTTAGAAGACGAACAAGTGTTCTTCAAAATGATCTTGAAATTCTTTTTGAACACGACCTGACAGAAGATGATTATATGACGAGACAGCGAGACACATACTTTTACAGGATATATGTACTGTTTTTAACAAAACCGCCGAAAACAACGGAGCCAAAAATAAGTAAATAAAATTCACAAAAGAATCACTTACTTTTTCATCCGAGAGTAAAGACCGGACTGAGTCCACAACCTGTTAGATTTGAACCTGCCGACAGCTGAACGCGCGCTTTATTTCCTCACTCAGGACGTCGCGCTCCAGATCATTCCAGCGCGTGTTTACCGAGCGCGCGCGTCCACTATTAGAACGCAGAACGTGTCCCCCAGTGTGCGCCAGCTGGCGCGCAATTTTATCATGTGACGTCACAATCGACGACTTCACCGCTCGGGTTTGGGTTAGTGTTCACTACAGGTGGGAGCTACTTTGGTCAAACTAGCTGTGATTAAGCCTCAAAAACAAGAGAAAAAAAAAACTGAACCGATAACTGATCGATAAATTTAATATTTCAAGGTAACTGTTTTATCTGCATAGTGTGTGTGGAATTTGGATATTCTCCTCCCATAGCCCAAAGACAGCTACATAGGCTGATTGACATCTCCAAACTGTCTGTAGTGTATGGCTGAGGGTGTGTGCACCTGTAGTGTATGTATGGTTGAGGGTTTGTGCACCTGTAGTGTGTGGTTGAGGGTGTGTGCACCTGTAGTGTGTGGTTGAGGGTGTGTGCAACTGTAGTGTATGGTTGAGGGTGTGTGCACCTGTAGTGTGTGGTTGAGGGTGTGTGCACCTGTAGTGTGTGGTTGAGGGTGTGTGCACCTGTAGTGTGTGGTTGAGGGTGTGTGCACCTGTAGTGTATGGTTGAGGGTGTGTGCACCTGTAGTGTATGTATGGTTGAGGGTGTGTGCACCTGTAGTGTATGTATGGTTGAGGGTGTGTGCACCTGTAGTGTGTGGTTGAGGGTGTGTGCACCTGTAGTGTATGGTTGAGGGTGTGTGCACCTGTAGTGTGTGGTTGAGGGTGTGTGCACCTGTAGTGTATGGTTGAGGGTGTGTGCACCTGTAGTGTGTGGTTGAGGGTGTGTGCACCTGTAGTGTGTGGTTGAGGGTGTGTGCACCTGTATGTTGCCAAAATCAGTGTTCAGTGAGTGAGTGAGTGAGCTGCAGTGTACATGCTAATTGATCTCCTGCATGAAAAAGTTTTCATGAAATAACCCTTTCAGAGTGAGAAATAATACTGAAGGATATCTCCTGAAGACTAAAACTGTCAATACAATGGATATCTTGAAGCGCCATTGTGTAGTCAAGTCAAAACACACACACTTAAAGAAAAATACACAAAGACAACAGACATTACATGAGCGAAAGCGTGATAATTTTTTGCATGGTTGTTTTCTAATGTATTTGTTTCTGAAAATTTGTTATCATATAGGGAACATCATGGACATGGCCACTACATCTGTGGGTAAGTCAGAATACTCCATGTGCCTAAAACTATTATAAATATACAGTACACTTCCCAAATCTAGCTAGATACCTTATAAGCCAGTTAAAATGAACAGTGGAGAAGGAGAGAGAGAGAGATGATGATGATGATGATGATGATGATGAGGCCATGATGCATTCAAGGGCACAGCTGTTTATTACAGCACTGTATTATGGTAAAGTGGGCCAGGTGCATGTAAAATAATCCTACATTTTGAGTAATTCATGAGTAATGAATAGAAATAATCAAAGATTACGGAGCTGCAATCTGGATCGATTAAACTGTAACACTGTAAAGAGATAAAACATTGCTTATCACTTGTTAAGCAATGTTAATAAAGTGTTAATAACACACGCATCATCCCTGACAGACTACAGCAATAGAGCTAAAGAACACCTGGCTTTTTCATTCCTGACTGAGGAGGTAACATCACGATACGCCATAGGAGCTCTACTGGGGCGGGGAGGTTTCGGTGCTGTGTTTGCAGGAGTTCAGAGAGCAGATGCCAGAGAGGTATTATGTCGGCACATGTCCAGTTATTTATCATTAATTATAATTAAACTGAAAAAAAAAAAAAAGAATTGCGAAACATTATGAATGACAGACCTCCCTATACAGATGTACCATGTAAGACCCCCCCAACGCCACTCACCCAAACAAACATTATTGTCTTTCTTGTGATCAAGATTTAAAGTATGCCATGATTGAAATAAGGAATTTTTTCCATAAAGCTTTAATGTACTGACACCTAGTGGGTGTACGATTTTATTATTTATATTATTTATTTAAATGAAAGCTTTTAAAATGTACTCATTTATTAGTTGTTTGTTTGTTTGTTTGTTTATGTCAACAGGTTGCTGTTAAAGTTTTCAAAAAGGATCCATACTTTGGCATGATGACCATGGTAAGTAAATCTATTTTATGTCTGAGGATCAGCGAAGCAATACAGCAATACAGTACAAATAGCGAATGTCCTTTAGATTAATATTTATCCAGATTTTTTTGTCCATTTCCTCATATCCGGTCATTTAGCTTATAAAATTCAGCTTTTATAAGCTATCAGGCAGAATAGACTCCAGTGACAGATGTCCATAGACTAGTTGTATTTACTTCGAACTGATGGTAACCCTGTCTCTTCTAATTTTAGCCCGGCGAGACAGGTGTCCTCCCTATAGAGGTGGGACTAATGGAGTTGGTATCCAAACCATTTCGCAGTCCATATGTTCTGGAGCTGCTGGAATGGTTTGAGATACCCAACTTCATTGTCCTGATCCTGGAGCGACCCAGCCCCTGCGTGGACCTCCTAGGATTCTGTGATTTCTACAATGGTAAGCTGCCTGAAGTCCTGGCTCGAGACATCATGCTACAGTTGGTTCGGGCAGCTTATCATTGCTACAACTGTGGAGTGTTTCACAACGACATCAAGCCTGAGAATGTTCTTATAAACACGGTGACCATGCAAATTAAATTAATCGATTTTGGCTCTGGAAAACTGCTTAATGACGAACCCTATAACTGTTGCACCAGTAAGTACATATGGAATGGATGAAAGATATGGGACGGATAAAAGACAAAGCAGTGGAGAACCTGATCTTGTGATGGTGCTGATGGTTGTTGCTCGTTCTTGTACACTTAGGCACTCCAGTCTACAGCCCTCCTGAGTATTACACACGCAAACAGTACATGGGCTGCCATGCTACCATCTGGTTTCTGGGGGTTGTACTGTTTCAGATGGTCTGTGGAGACATACCCTTTAAGTCCTCAACTGAAATTATTCAAGGGCATCTGAACTTCCCTCCTGGTATTTCCAAAGGTGAGAAAATGTACAAGCATCACATTTAGACTTGTATGTTAAAGCTGTCAATGTGTAGATTGTAGTCACTGAAATTTTAGATGATGATGTTATCTGTCAGTTTCTATTCCCCTTTCATCTTCAACCTCATCACTGCATACACAGATTGCTGCAAGCTGATATCATGGTGTCTGAAACAAAACCCCAACTCGCGGCCAGGTTTCAGGCAAATCCTCAGGCACAGGTGGTTTAGTGCAGGACAGAGCCGTGTCCAGGTGAGCTGAAGGACAGAGAAAAGATCTAATTCAAATAAGCTAAGACATAATATTGAGATTATACTCGTTGCACTTGATCAGTATAAAAACAATATAAAGACCTATAAAACATAATGCAAATATGCAATTATAGTATAAACATGTAATCATATGAAATAAATAAAATAAAAAATAACAGAAAAAAGAAAATACTTGTTATTTTATAGCCTAGATCTAACAGATTTTTTATGATTTTTTTGTAGAAATTTCCAGTGATCGGGGGCCTGGTAACCTGTATAACCCAAGTTTTTAGCAGTGCGTAAGAAGTAGACATTCAGTTACTCAGTATATCAGAATTTTAACAGAATATTTTTAACCGGAGTAATGGTGAAACCCTCTGCAGAGGCAGGAGGTGCACTGATGCCCTCTGAACAGGGAGGAGGTAAAGCCATGCCCTCTGCAGAGCAAGAAGGTAAAATTGAACCATCTGGGGACAGAGGAGACAAAGTGAAGGCCACAGGGGAGAGAGGAGACAAAGTGAAGGCCTCAGGGGAGAGAGGAGACAAAGTGAAGGCTTCTGAGGAGAGAGAAGACAAAGTGAAGACATCTGTGGAGAGAGGAGACAAAGTGAAGACATCTGAGGAAAGAGGAGACAAAGTGAAGGCCTCAGGGGAGAGAGGAGACAAAGGGAAGACATCTGAGGAGAGAGGAGACAAAGTGAAGACCTCAGAGGAGAGAGGAGACAAAGTGAAAACATCTGAGGAGAGAGGAGACAAAGTGAAGACATCTGAGGAGAGAGGAGACAAAGTGAAGACATCTGAGGAAAGAGGAGACAAAGTGAAGGCCTCAGGGGAGAGAGGAGACAAAGTGAAGACATCTGAGGAGAGAGGAGACAAAGTGAAGACCTCTGGGGAGAGAGGAGACAAAGTGAAGACCTCTGAGGAGAGAGGAGACAAAGTGAAGACATATGTGGGGAGAGGAGACATAGTGAAGGCCTCAGGGGAGAGAAGAGACAAATTGAAGACATCTGAGGAAAGAGGAGACAAAGTGAAGACATCTGAGGAGAGAGGAGACAAAGTGAAGACATCTGAGGAAAGAGGAGACAAAGTGAAGACATCTGAGGAAAGAGGAGACAAAGTGAAGTCCTCTGAGGAGAGAGGAGATAAAGTGAAGAAATCTAAGGAGAGAGGAGACAAAGTGAAGACCTCTGAGGAGAGAGGAGACAAAATGAAGACATATGTGGGGAGAGGAGACAAAATGAAGGCCTCAGGGGAGAGAGGAAACAAAGTGAATACATCTGAGGAGAGAGGAGACAAAGTGAAGACATCTGTGGGGAGAGGAGACAAAGTGGAGACATCTGAGGAGAGAGGAGACAAAGTGAAGACATCTGAGGAGAGAGGAGACAAAGTGAAGACATCTGAGGAGAGAGGAGACAAAGTGAAGACATCTGAGGAGAGAGGAGACAAAGTGAAGGCCTCAGGGGAGAGAGGAGACAAAGTGAAGACATCTGTGGGGAGAGGAGACAAAGTGAAGACATCTGTGGGGAGAGGAGACAAAGTGAAGACATCTGAGGAGAGAGGAGACAAAGTGAAGACATCTGTGGGGAGAGGAGACAAAGTGAAGACATCTGTGGGGAGAGGAGACAAAGTGAAGACATCTGTGGGGAGAGGAGACAAAGTGAAGACATCTGAGGAGAGAGGAGACAAAGTGAAGGTCTGGAGAGGAGACAAAGTGAAGACATCTGTGGGGAGAGGAGACAAAGTGAAGACATCTGTGGGGAGAGGAGACAAAGTGAAGACATCTGAGGAGAGAGGAGACAAAGTGAAGACATCTGTGTGGAGAGGAGACAAAGTGAAGACATCTGTGGGGAGAGGAGACAAAGTGAAGACATCTGTGGGGAGAGGAGACAAAGTGAAGACATCTAAGGAGAGAGGAGACAAAGTGAAGGCCTCAGGGGAGAGAGGAGACAAAGTGAAGACATCTGTGGCGAGAGGAGACAAAGTGAAGACATCTGTGGCGAGAGGAGACAAAGTGAAGACATCTGTGGCGAGAGGAGACAAAGTGAAGACATCTGTGGCGAGAGGAGACACAGTGAAGGCCTCAGGGGAGAGAGGAGACAAAGTGAAGACATCTGAGGAGAGAGGAGACAAAGTGAAGGCCTCTGCACAGCCTGGGAGCAGCAGAGCAGCAACTGCTTGTATACGAAGATGCACATTTTTTTATTATTAATTGATCTCAGTTACAATGTAAACAACATTCATGTCCAGTAAAGTAATTCATAAATAATGATGTTTATTAAAATAACAAATACATTTGCAAAATGGTTAGCAAGCTTGTATTAAAATGCTTGTGTGAGGTTAAGAAATCCTGCCTTCTGCACTACGATTTGTTATAAGGAATCTGTCTTGTCTATGGTTAGAGACCTTGAGCACGACTGACGGACTTAAGTGTTGTTTTATTGCCCAGTTTGCGCACTTCAGCTAACATTGTTCAATGAAAAATTAAAGGTTAGTGTGGGTCTAACTTAAATTATCTTTTTTATTTCTAAACAAGATTGTTCTAAATGGTGAGGATTTTTTTCCATGTATTTTTTTCTCTGGTGTCACATGATATGGCATTGAAGATTTCATGAAGAAGATAATAAAAAGTACATGCACTGAAGTGAGATAAAGTTTGTAACATAATACAAGTCGTTCAGTTACAGCAGTGTATTAGAATATTACCAAAACATGTCACTAGGTGGCAGTGTAGGATAAGCATCTCTTAAATAGATGATTTTTGTAAATACAAGGTTCTGGGGATGTCTGCAGGGGTTAAGGCCGGGTCACAGCAAGTGTGCAGAGTTCAGTACAAATATCTGTTTCTCTGGAACCACACAGTCTTCAGGTTGACCTGAAACCTGAACTATTCCTTCATTCTGCTGATCTGTAACTGGATTCTTAATACTCATTGCTTTAAAATCATGGCTGTCTTCAGTGAATCAAATGTTATCAAGTATTTCACACAACTAGCATTGAGCTATCATCAGAAAATGTGAGGAATTGGTTGTTCTAGGCATCCTGGCACAAACAGGCCCCCGGGTGCGCTACTGCAACTCAGCAAAATGGGTTTTTGTGGCTATAATTATGATGATTTTGAACTCGAATGTGATTTGTATATTAAATAAATCTGTTTAAAGTTGTAAATACTTTGTACAATTCATATCTATAGTCTATGTGCTACACTTGTAGTCAACCAATGCTAGAGGTTCCACAGCACTGACTGCAGCTTTGTGGGAAATGGATTTGTGGAAATCCATGTATTTAAATTTTGTTTATGCAAATCTACATCTTCCTCACTGGGCTGGATCATGTGCATTATATTACTACCTGGAGGTTCCCGTTTCGCTTGCCGTGACACACCTGAATTCATGCACCACATACCGTATGGTATGGTATCTAAGAGAGTGTGTTCTGGGTGCTTTGGTCCTCGTTTATATTTCCTCTTCTATTGTGTTGAAGTTTTAAAGAATATCTGATAGAGGTAAGTACAAGCTTAAGTGGGAACTAAAGGTATTTCTATTTCATAATGTAGTGCATGTCTGAGCCAAACAGTGCACAGTAATGCATGGTTAGGAAACATCTGGATAGTCTGGGTCTTCGGCCAGTAGCCCACTTCACACCAGTACCCTGGCTTCTCAATACTAGCGCATTGGCTGCCCCGGATGCGGTAGCATTAATCGCAAAACTTGAATTCCAATTATCCATTGGTTTCGTGCCTAGTTTCCCCGGTTTCCCGGTTCTGGCCGCCTCAGCAGGGCGACCACCTTCCTCCTTTTGCAGCCGGGCTTAGGATCGTCCTTGGCGGAGTTAAAACTAAAGTAATTTAAAGTTATAGGATCAGGGAATCAAATTCATTTTGTTATAAGCGTTATATACTCTACCTCCAGATGACTATTTATGCTTCTGTTGGTGTATCTTAGAAATGTATAAATTCTGCTTAAAATCTACAGTCAATGGATCTCTGTCCAGTGCTGAACAAACTCTTTTTCCTCCTCGTGATTATTTTTCCTCGTGCATTGGCGGGTTTCAATGTTGACTGTTTTTAATAAGTGTACAGTATGTTGTTTAGGTCAGGCAGAAGAGTCAGATGCAAGTATGGTGAACTTTATAAAAATGCAATTCAAATCACAAAATACACAAAAAAAAAAAACAAGTCACGACCAATTTATCTAAAGAACCGGTCAAAAGTTTGGACACACCTTCTAATTCAATGTTTGTTTGTTTTTTTAACATTGCTGTCATGTTATTTTCTGTGTAATGTTAAAAGCACTATGCAAATAAAACTTAATCAACGTGTAAATAACTCAATATAATAACCAGTTCAGCAGGTGGTTTATTATTTGTCCACTCTATGGATTTGTAGCTGAAATGCTGTGGAACTCCATAATATAGTTTTTATATTTACACTCACTCACACACTCTGTGCAGTACCTCAACACTGTAATCACACCAGGAAGACATTTTACTGCTGTTGGTCTGCTGGATGCAGAGCAGTTTGTTTACTATGACACAAACATCACAATGATGATCCCAAAGACAGGGTGGATGCGGATGATCGGTGCTGATTATCCAGATTACTGGAACAACCAGACCCAGCGTATGCAGAGTGATCAGAAGAATCTCAAACTGTATCTTAGATACAGTAATGAAAAGCTTTAATCACACTGGAGGTAAAGCTGAACACCGCACACACACACACACACACACACACACACACACACACACACACACACACACACACACACACACACACACACACAGCGAGTGAACCACTAAATGTCAGTGCTGGTTCTTTAGAGAACCTTCTGAATGAATGACTGTGAGGTTGTGAGTTTGAATCTCAGCCCTGCCTGAGTGACTTTAACAATTATGTCATGTATAGTGACGTTACTAGGGGGGGTACAGGGGGTGCAGACTGCATCAGGTTACACTACCATCATCACTGTCTGCAGTATTTCAGCAGAAATCATTTTTGTTTAGGATAAAAATAATGTTAGACTGCCTTCAGACAATCATAAAAGGTTTTAAAACTATAATGATCAGCGACGAGTCTTTGAGTCTTACTTATTGGAGTCTTCAGGTCAGTCAGTGGCACCAGGTCACAATCATCGCAATCGTAGTTTTTGTGCTTTTATGGTTAGTTTGCCCAAAACCTCGGCTGCAGTTTTGTATGTAGTGTGATGTTTGAATGAACAGGATGGAATGGCGTAGTGTTTGTTTGTGTCTGTTTATGTTTTCGGAGGTGTTCATACACTACAAAGGAAATACGGCTGCAACAACGATGATGATGATGATGATGATGATGATGCTGATGTCACTGTGAGAGGATATGACCAGCTCCGTTATGATGGAGAAGATTTGATCAAACTGGATCTGGAAAGAGGACGCTGGATTGCAGCTAATGATGACGCTCTGACCATTGACGAGAAGTGGGAGTCTGCAGGCGCTGAGGATAACATCCACAAGAGCTACCTGGAGAAAGAGTGTATTGGGTGGCTGAAGAGGTTTGTGTGTTACAGCGAAGAGACTGTGGAGAGGAAAGGTAACTCGCATCATTTTTCTGTTACTGTAACACACACATAAACAAACAGCGAGAGAGAGAATAAACCAGAGACATAGAGAATGAAATCTGCAGTGGATGATTAAGACTCTGTGCTGATTTAACAGATGGAGGATTAAGTGGAAGGCAGATTCTTCTCATCACTGTTGCACTCGTGGCTCTTGTTGCTCTCGTTGCCGGACTTATCGTCTGTAACTAATCCAAATCTGGTAAGAGAGGAATTATGTTTGGGACTAATGAAGTTCATCAGCCACATAAGCATTAATTCATTTCTTTGTCTCTCCATGTTTTCTTCATGCCAGGTGACAGAGACTATGTTGCAAGGGCGGATATTTTAGAGTTATAAAATCAACTAAACTGCAAACTGAGAGCAAATCACAAAAAGACTATCACACTCGCCGGTGTTCATGAAGAGGAAAACTAAGAACAAAGATCAGAAAGCTCGAGACAACTTATTCTTTCTCCACCATGAACTGAAAACACTTCGTCTATCTACTGCATATAAAGAAAAGAAGGGTTTTGTCTGAACATTGGTTGGAAATCACTCATGTCCTACATTAGAGAACACAAAACCGTTTTTGAATTGAAAAGGTTTAAGTATGTTTAAAAGTGTCTAGCTTTATAAATTGGTACAATAAAAATAACAATCAGTTATTCTTCTTATTATTATAATTTTTATTTATTTTTATTATTATTATTATTATTATTATTATTATTATTTGTAGAGTCTGGGAGTATTTCTTCTTCAATTCTTCTATCGACAATTTTCCTGAGTGCTGCTGTTTAACATTATTCCACCATAACTCGCATGTAGGAGACACAGTACATTACCCCAAAACTCAGGGAAGTGATCAGACGACACACATGTGCACCAAAATCTCTTTAATGAGGAGAGCTGTAGTACAGGCAGCTGATAATACTAATCAGTAATGTATCATGGCCCGGCGCAGATAGGTCTAGCACTAAACATTTTCTTGTATGACATCACAATCGACGACTTCACCATCCGGGCCTCGGGCCGGTTCGCTACAGGTGAGAGCCTCTCTGAGCAAACTAGCTGTGAGTAAAAGAAACGAGAGAAAGAAACTGAACCGAACCGATAACTGACTGATAACTTCAATAATTCAAGGTAACAGTTTTACTTACGTTTGATTTAACAAAAAACTACGATTCTGATTCTGAGAGTGAAACTGAGAGTTTCCTGTGTGCTGAAGGCATTTCTAGGAATTAAGCTGAGATCTTATCAGTTCTTTTAGTTTTCTTGGGTCAGGGGTTCAAGTCTCACCTCCTGTCGGTGTGTGTGTGTGTGTGTGGAGTTTGTATCTTCTCCTCCCACATTCCAAAGACATGGGCTGGGTGACATTGACAAACTGTCCGTAGTGTATGATTACGGGTGTGTGCACCTGTGGGTTGCCATAAGGTTGGGATCCTCAGCAACACAACTTCTCCTTAGAGCAATGATCATTGGTGTGAAGGTCATAGGTCACTGCAGCCAGCCAGTGTTCAGTGAATTTAAAAGTGTGAGTGAGTTGCAGTACATATATATATATATATATATAAATTAATATCCTGTTTTCATGAAGTGACCCGTATAGAGTGAAAAATAATACTGCAAGTATCTCCTAAAGACTAAAGCTGTCAATACAATGAAGTTCTTGAAGTGCCATTGTGTAGTCAAGTCAAAACATGGGCACTGTAGAGACGATAAATAGAGACGACAGATATTACATGAACAAAAGCGGTGATAATTCTTGGCACGGTTGTTTCCTAATGTATTTGTTTCTGAACTTTTTTTTATCATGTAGGGGAGGCAAACATCATGGACATGGTCTCTACATCTGAGGGTAAGTCAGAATACACCGTGTGCCTAAAACTATTATAAATATACACCTCCCAAATCTAGCTAGATAACTTAAGCCAGTTAAAATGATGATGATGATGATGATGATGATGATGAGGCTGTGATGCATTTAACGGTGCACGACTATTCATTATATGTTAAAGTGGGCCAGGTGCATGTAAAATAATCTTACAAGTTGGACTTATATAAATATATAATAACAAGTTTAAAGTTTCTACATCTAGTCTGTGAGTAATTAATAGAAATCATCAAAGATTTGGATGCTGCAAATATAATAAACAGTTTTAATTATTAAATCGTAATAAGAACTTGTGTAAAAGTTTAGAGGCAGAATGAGGTAAAACTTCCACTGTATTATAAATGTTGTTAATAACACACGCGTCATCCCTGACAGACTACAGCAATAGAGCTAAAGAACACCTGGCTTTTTCATTCCTGACTGAGGAGGTAACATCACGATACGCCATAGGAGCTCTACTGGGGCGGGGAGGTTTCGGTGCTGTGTTTGCAGGAGTCCGGAAAGCAGATGCCAGAGAGGTACAATGCTTACACATATCCACACTTTTTCAAGCCTGGCCGGGAATTGAACCCAGACCCTGGCGGTGCACGGCAACTGTGCTAACCACTACACTACACAAGTCGTGCGGGGGACGCGGGGAACCCGAGGAAGTCCAACAACGACAACACTTGCACAGCAACCACAGTAGTGTAGTGGTTAGCAATGTCGCTTTGCACCACCAGGGTCTGGGTTCGATTCCTGGCCAGGCTCGCAAAAAAGAAACAATTAAAATCCATAGAACATACAGTATAATGAGTGTAATTCTGTGCTGCCTTTTTTTTTAATGGTAAACTTCTGGCAACCACAGCTGCCGTTACAGTGCAGTTGTTTATTGTTAATTATAATTTAACTCAATAAAATAATTATGAAACATTATAAATAACAGAAATCCCTGTACAAAATGGATTTTATTCATTACACTGTATATTGTGCCGTAATTATACTGTGTATTATACTGTGTACTCTACCGTACTGATGGAAAAGTCACTCATTTTGATTTGCTTGTTTATGTCAACAGGTCTCTGTAAAATTCTTCAAAAACGATCCGTACTTCGGCATGATGACCATGGTGAGTTATTAGACATCTGAAGTTCAGCGAAGCAATACAGTACAAATAACAAACATCCTTTTATTCAGATATTGTTCGAGATTTTGTGTCCTTTTCCTCATGAATGGTCATTTAAAACACCGTATTTCTCCCAATCATGTTTCAGTTTCAGCTTTTATAAGTTATCAGGCAGAATAGACCCCAGTGACAGATGGCCATAGACTAGTTGTATTCTCTCCAAACTGATGTTAACCCTGTCTTTTTTAAATTTTTTTAAATTATTTTAGCCCGGCGAGACAGGTGTCCTCCCTATAGAGGTGGGACTAATGGAGTTGGTATCCAAACCATTTCACAGTCCATATGTTCTGGAGCTGCTGGAATGGTTTGAGATACCCAACTTCATCGTCCTGATCCTGGAGCGACCCAGCCCCTGCGTGGACCTTGCAGACTTCTGTGAACACTACAATGGTAAGCTGCCTGAAGCCCTGGCTCGAGACATCATGCTACAGTTGGTTCAGGCAGCGTATCATTGCTACAACTGTGGAGTGTTTCACAACGACATCAAGCCTGGGAATGTTCTCATAAACACAGAGACCATGCAAATTAAATTGTTCGATTTTGGCTCTGGAAAACTGCTTAAGGATGAACCCTATAACTGTTGCACCAGTAAGTACATGTGGAATGGATGAAAGATATGGGACGGATAAAAGACAAAGCAGTGGAGAACCTGATCTTGTGATGGTGCTGATGGTTGTTGCTCGTTCTTGTACACTTAGGCACTCCAGTCTACAGCCCTCCTGAGTATTTTAAACATAACCAGTACAGAGGTTGTCCTGCTACCATCTGGTCTCTCGGTCTGGTACTATACATACTCGTCTGTGGAGACATACCCTTTAAGTCATGGGAGGAAATGATTCAAGGGTACCTGCACTTCCCTCCTGGTATTTCTAAAGGTGATGAAATGCACAAACATCACATTTCGACTTGTATGTTAAAGCTGAAAACTTGCAGATCATAATGAATTTAAACACAACACAAAAAATTTTAGATGATGATGTTATCTGTCAGTTTCTATTCCCCTTTCATCTTCAACCTCATCACTGCATACACAGATTGCTGCAAGCTGATATCATGGTGTCTGAAACAAAACCCCAAATCGCGGCCAAGTTTCAGGCAAATCCTCAAGCACAGGTGGTTTAGTGCAGGACAGAGCCGTGTCCAGGTGAGCTGAAGGACAGAGAAAAGATCTAATTCAAATAAGCTAAGACATAAAAAAAAAAGATTTAGATTACATTAGCTGTACTCCATCAGTATAAAGACCTATAAACAACGCAGTACAAACACAATCATATGAAAAAAGACATAAGAAAATACTGTTATTTTATAACCTAGTGTAGGTTTTTAGGTCTCACTGATTTTTTTTTCTTTTTTCTTTGCAGAAACTTCCAGTCATTGGGAGCCTGGTAACCCGTATAACCCAGGTTTTTAGCAATACATAAAAATAAACATAACCCTGACTATAAATGACCAGTTCAGTGGTGAAGCACTCTGAGTCAGGAGATGCAGCGAAGCAGGAGTATCAGTGAGGGCCAACGTTTTCTATTTAATTAACAAGAACAGTACAGATCAGTGGAGTCGAAGGCTGCACTGAGGTCAAGCAACTCAAGCAAGGAGACCCAACCCTGATCAGAGGTCATTTACCACTTTAACCAGTGCTGTCTCTGATCTGTGATGAGGCCTAAATCCTGACTAATACATTTCAGGAATGTTATTCGTGTGTACTGTAGGTGTATGAACGTAACTGCTGCGCCTTTTCCAGGAACCATTTCCAGCCATAAGTTTGGACAAACCTTCCAATGTGTTGTTTTTTTTTGTTCAGTGTTTCTTTCAGTGATTTATTTTCTACATTATAGAACAATACTTAAGATTTCAAAACTATGAAATGACACACATGGAATTAGGTAATTAAGTAACAACGACAACAATCAGTTGTTATTTAAGCCGAGGACAACAGGGGCACTGAGAGCTTCAGCTGCGAGTAAGAATTGATAAAGGCTTTGTAGTTTCTCAATGCAGAAAGTGTAGCAGATAAAGTTGCCCAGTTCTTATTGTTGAGATCTTTGGTTCTTGTGCGATGCAGAAAAGGTGAACGGATGGACTCTACATGCCTGGTTCCCACCGTGACGCATGGAGGAGGAGGAGGTGTGATGGTGTGGGGCTGCTTTGCTGGTGACACTGTTGGGGATTTATTCAAAATTGAAGGCACACTGAACCAGCATGGCTACCACAGCATCTTGCAGCGGTGTGCTGTTCCATCCGGTTTGCGTTTAGTTGGACCATCATTTATTTTTCAACAGGACAATGACCCCAAACACACCTCCAGGCTGTGTAAGGGCTATTTGACCAAGAAGGAGAGTGATGGGGTGCTGCGCCAGATGACCTGGCCTCCACAGTCACCGGACCTCACCCTGGAGTGAGCTGGACCACAGAGTGAAGGAAAAAGGGCCAACAAGTGCTAAGGATCCCTGGGAACTCCTTCAAGACTGTTGGAAGACCATTTCAGGTGACTACCTCTTGAAGCTCATCAAGAGAATGCCAAGAGTGTGCAAAGCAGTAATCAAAGCAAAGGGTGGCTACTTTGAAGAACCTAGAATATGACATATTTTCAGCTGTTTCATACTTTTTTGTTATGTATATAATTCCACAATGTGTTCATTCATAGTTTTGATGCCTTCAGTGTGAATCTACAATTTTGAACGACCCAGTAACATTCTGGAACAATATAATGTGGACTGTCAGCAACACCTCATAATAACACCTGTGAAGCATGGTGGTGGAGGGGTGATGATTTGGACTTGTTTTGCTGATAATAGACTGCTGATGCTTAACTTCACTTATTCCAGAAAGTTTTTTTTAGACAAATTTCAAAATCAAATGGCTGAACATATATTATTAGGATGTATTTTTGAGGATAAATTTCATTATTGAACAACTGCAATGCTCTTGTTCAGTCTATAATGTTAATAAAACCTCAGACCTGCATACAGTATTTAAGAAAGTGAGTTTTGGGCTTTTTAGGAGAATATCTACATGTGCACAACTATTTGGAAGCTAAATGAAAAAAAAAATACAAATAAACATTTCTGACCATGTGGGTTCCACCGTTCCAGTGTTAATTTAAATGATAGTTATAAGCCTTCCATTCATGGTGTCTGTCAGTTTCTTGATCGGTTGACGATTAACTTTTTGTGCAGCACAACCGCAACCTCCCAGATACTGGAGGTGCTGAGATGTACTTTGTGTTTTCCTTCACTGTAAATATCCCATTTAAGAAGAGCCCACACGTTTTCAATAGGGTTCAGCTGAGGAAGGGGGCCGTGGCATTATTCTTTACTGGACAGCCATGCAGTTGAGTACTTTGATGCATGCAGGGGAGCATTGTATAGCATGGTCTTGAAGCTGGAAACTATGCATAAAAATGATGATTTGGTCAAAATACTCACTTGCCTAATAATTGTGCACACAGTGTATATACTGACACCCACACACACATCAGCACACAGAGGGTACAGAAAAGAATCTCCACCTTTAAAGTAAACACATTTTGTTGTTTTGTAGACAGACAGTTTTTTTTTTATCTTTACAGAATCATAAGATAATTATGGAAATTATAATGAAATGTGAGAAAATCTGTATGGATCAAAATAATCAGATCGTTCCTGATGAGAAAGCTGAAGGCAATAGTGGCAGGAAGAAACCTTGAGAGGAACCAGACATGGAATCCATCCTCATTTGGGTGATAACAGATAGCAGTCAGACTGTGTGTTACGTAGCTGTAAGTTCAATATAATAGAAGATGTGTTGAAGTTAATATGGAGTCCAGAAACACAGACACGAGGGCTTAAATCAGTCACCCCATTGTGATCTAACCTGAGTGTACAGTATGGACAGTGCTCTTTTTTTTTACACAAATGGGGACTAGCTGCACTCAGCTGTAATGTATCCTATTGTCCGTTGTCTATGCCATATTACTCTCCATTTTCAGACATTTGGATATATAAGAGACAGAATTTGGTGAAAAGGACTGGATACAATAGTCCAAATCAAACCGCTGGTATCGCATGAAGCTGGCGTTGGATATCACTGATGGCAGCCAGAGCTCGGGCCGTCTTTACAACGTGGTCAGGCAAGACTGAGATAGATGTGTCTGGCAGCCCATCTCTGGAGACTTCGGTCACAAGGCGGGGTACACCCTGGACAGGGTGAAAACTAAGAGAATTAAAAATCACATCAGCCAGTATTCTATTCACAACAGAACATAGAGAACATGAATGTTTAAATTGAGAAACTCTATGCACAAAATGAGATCATTTCAAATTTGATGTTCGCTACAGGTCTCGAAATAGTTGGGATGGGGCGTGTTTACCATGGTGTAGCATCCTCAGCTTTTCAAAACATTCTGAAGAGGTCAGGTCATTGAGGTCACAAATTTCTAGAGTTTTGGCTCCCATTCTAGCCTGATATAGGTTTCCAGCTGCTGAAGGGTTCATGGTTGTCTTTAACGTATGTTTCGTTTAATGATGTGCCAAATGTTCTCTATAGGTGAAAGATCTGGACTGCAGGCAGGTCAATTCAGCACCTGGACTCTTCTACTTCCAAGCCATTTCTCCAGTTTCTCTCATTCTTTTGATGATGTTATGCTCAGTACATGATGAGATTTAAAATCCCTTTCTAATTTGACATTGAGGAACTGTGTTTTTAAAGTATTCCAATCTTTTTCCCCACTCTTTCACAGATTGCACAGCCTCTGCCCATGTTTACTTTGAGAGACTCTCTCTTTTATAGCTAATCATGTTACAGCCCTGATGCTCGATGTTCTCGCAGCTGAATCTTTTCAAAATTTCTTCTTTCTTTTTCATCCCTTTGTTACCCCATGCCAACTTTTTTGAGACATGTATCAGGCATCAAATTTAAAATGAGCTCATTTAGTGGATTAAAGTGTCAAATTTCTCCATTAAAATGTTATGTTCTCTATGAATAAACTATTGGCTCATGTGATTTGAAAGTCTTTTAGTTTTCATTTTATTCAAATTTAAGAAACACCCCAACATTTCCGGAATTCCGTCGGACAGTTGACTGGGGTGTTTCTTAATTTGCGTGTGTAATAACTGCTAGTGGAGTTAAACGATTTAGGAACATAACCATTGCTAAGTGAAGAGTTGACTATTTGTTGTTGTTGTTGAGGTGTTTCTGGTATTATCTGTTTGAGTAAACATGTAAACACTGTTTCTTAAAAGCCTGTTTTGAAACCGTTTTTAAAGCCTGAACTTTTTGTCTGATATTTGCATTTTTGTTTCAGAAAGCAAATCATGAGGTCCTCACTGCTCCATGTTACCGGTGTGTTGAAGGACAACAACATGTTACCGGTGTGTTGCTGTTGTTCACACACTGAGGCAACTCTGCACTGATATATCCAAATTACATGTTAATTATAATCGTTTAATTCAAATCATCCGTTCATTTAAATCATTTCAATCTTTTAAAAAAAAGCTAAAATGATTTAAAAAGTATTAGATGAATAAAAATCAGAAAAGGGTCGATTCAGATGAGATCAGTTTCATTCACCACGATCCCTTGGATCTTGTTCATTCATCTCCGACGTCTTCCTGTAAAATTACAGAATACATGTGGGGAAAATCATGAATGAGGCTTTACTATTACTTATACATGTTTAGAGTAATTACATTTACAGTGAAGCGCCCATGCAAAATCACAGAAAACCCTCCTTTAGTTATATGTCTTTGTTTCATATCGGATGCCTCCATCTAACCCTCTGCATCCTCTTGTCTCACACCAACTAACTTCATGTCCTCTCTCACTACATCCATAAAGCTCCTCTCTGGTCTTCCTCTAGACCTCCTGCCTGGCAGTTCCAACCTCAGCATCCTTCCACCGATATGCTCACAATCTCTCCTCTGAACACGTCCAAACCACCTCAGTCTGGCCTCTCTGACTTTATCTCCATAACAAGCAGGCTTTCTCTACAACATTGTTTTAAGTTTACATTTACAGATTCCTCATAAAACATTACACTTTACATGAAGAGACAGTAATAGATCTAGTTCCTTATTCTAGCAGTATGTTGCAGGAAAACTGCAAAGATTTTATGTACAGAAAACCTAATATATTGTACCATGATAAAGATTTGTGCTTCAGCTCTAGTGTTAATATGAAGCATTTCTCAAATACATTACCTGGATGATGAACAATTCTGTCTATTTGTCCTTCGATCGCAGTTAGAGTGTTGTTGATGTCGTCAAAGTGATTTAGAATTTCTTGTCCTAAATGCAAAAAAAAAAAAAAAAAAAAAATCATCCGAATATTAATAAAATAAAGCCTTTTGTTTTAGGCAAATTCTTCAAACTGGGTTCTATATCCTCCTGAGACCCGGACTCCACTGTTGTGCACCTTCTACTGACTGTCTTCAGTTTGATCAATGTCTTCAACCAGGAAGAGGTTTGACAAAATACCCAACAGTCCTGATATGAGGATGGTACAATGATAAATATAAACAATGAAGTTGGGAGAAAATGTCATGTCCCCATATGAGGACATTCAGGTCTCAAGAGGATATATCTTGGCAAGAACTGACCACCGGAGGCGCTATTTGCAAGAATAGTAACCATCACAGGGAGAGCAGGTGGGTTTATAAACCTTTACTAATTCACCTGTAGGCGGCATGGTGGCTTAGGGCGTAGCACTGTCACCCTACACCTCCAGTGCGTGTGTGTGTGTGTGTGTGCGTGTGTGTGTGTTGTGTGCATGTGTGCACTGCGAAGGATTGGCCCTTCACACACAATGACATCGGCACTTTCAGACATCAGCACCATCATAGCCGTGGCAACGGCGCACTATCTATGATGTCATCATGCTGATGTCATAGTGCTTGGGCCCTAATAATCCTTAGAACAAACCCTATGATGTAATAGAGCTGGTGTCATAGTATTTGGGCCTTAACCATTTTAATGTTTTAGCTAAGGAACATTCGGGAATACGGCACAATACCATCACACAAGTTTTGCTCATTTATACGATCGCCACCAAACCGGGCCAAGATGAGATATTGCAAGAAAGATACTTTTGTTTGATATTGGCAATGAAATAATTACATGACACCAACAAATGATCAGAAAACCCAACAGGAAGAATCCTATGCCCTATAGGAACATTAAAATGAGGTGTGAAACAATAAAAACTGTTTAATCTGCCCAATGACATAAAATCCCCCCCTACTATGAATCCAGGCGTATTGTCTTGTCATTTCCCTGTGTTTCTCTCCAAAATGTCAACAAAGCTTTGGATTTCCTTTAAATGCAAGTGCCCACTGCAGTGATGCTTTTTCCCAGCATCCAGGGCTCTTTGGAGGTCTTAACATGCTCAAAAAACAGGTTGTCTGGTGAGCTCAGGTGGCGATGGAGCAGGTGCAACTATATTTGAACGTGAAGTTAGTTTTATATTGGACATTCGCCACACATTCAAGATTATCCCTTCAATATCTTGAGAAATAAACACATAAAAATGACAAATCGCATATTTTCTTACTCTGGAGTGGACAGAGAAGCTACTACAAATAAATATACTTTTAGATCTTCTCCTGTTACAGCCTGCTGGAGCTCAATCTGTCAGAAATGCTGCTTACCGCCACTTTATAGAGATGGAGACACTAAGGGACCGTCTAAAAAGTGCATGACCAAGACCCAACAAGATTACAGAGAAAGACCTCACAGAACATCAAACATATTAACACTGTTAGGCTACAGTACGGATTATTTGTTTATTTTTTATTTAATTGATTAATAATTATTTTAAATGTACATTTAAAAATAAGTGATGACAGATGATTCTTGTGCTAATACAACAGATAATTTGCTAAATGAGATTATATCATTATTAAAAATAATAATAATAATCACTGTAAAGGTATGTATGAAAATGAATGCACTTTGGCACAGACGGCGTTGCAAAAAAATGAAACAAAATTCAATAACTTTTTTGCTATAGAAATTTCACATGTAAAACCAACTGTACTATAATCCACTCTATCATTGCTAATAGGGTAGGGAACAGGAGGGATTTATACAGCAGAACATCTGTAAACATCTGTAAACACCTGTAACCTGCGGAATCCAGCAGGCTTTAGATGGAGATGTACAGAAATTCTCTGTCCACTTCAGAGTAACACAATTTCGCTCTGGTGTTGTCAGCTTGGTACGTTTATAAAAACAACTTTCCCGCGGTGTGTGTGTGTGTGTGTGTGTGTGTGTGTAAGTACAAACAGCCCAGAGCCCCGGCGATTACAGTTTTTATTTTATTTTATTTTATTTTATTTATTTATTTTTTTTTACAGTGCAGGTTTATATATTGCGAGCAGTGATTTTATTCTTATCATAAAGAGAAATAAGTGATATTACTTACGTTCAGTGGAAATATAATAATACACTCCGTATGCCGCGGCTGCAGCTCCTGTCACATACAGCACAGAGCTCAGTGACGCTCCGTCCGTCAGACCCCGAAATAAACCCGGTAAAAACATCACCGAGGACTTCAACCCCTCCGTCTGTCAGTCTCGATCAAATTAAGTCCAGGCTTGTACAGTACCAGCGCTTTTTTTATTCCCTACGCAGCGGCAACTGTGACGTGGCGTCTTTTCCAGCTGGAGTCGCGAGCCACTCTGGTGATCTCAGATTTAGCGATGTGCCGAACTGAAGCTTCTGAAGCAGTGAAGCTTTTACAACAAACTGCGTTGATGCTTCGAAGCTTTTTGACACTGTGCTCTACTTCGCCATCTGGTGGTCAAATAAATCCCTACACCAGCTGTGCCATTCACATGTCTTGTTTATTGTAAGGTTTTGTTTGTATATTTAATAAGACGGCGTTCACAAGGACGGCGTTTACAAGCAGCAAACACGTTTGTAGTTGAGGAAGGACTTTTATTCTTTTTGGGAACAGTGGTTGAGCCCGCAAGGTGTTTGAATTTACATTCATACAACAAACATTCAAACGTCATTCTTTTTATTATAATGTTTTTAACAATAATACACCACGTCAAAACATATAGGCATACATATAGGCATGGCAATTCTGGATATAATTAGGGCCCAAGCACTATAAGGTGCGCAGGACCCTCTTGTTTTCCTAAGGACTTTTCCCCCCCAAACTTTTGGACTTTTCGGGAGTCTTAACATGCTCAAAAACTCATGAAACTTGGCATACAAGTTGGAATCTGCTGCCATCAGGATGCCTGAGAGTCTCGTGGCCCGGGGCCTCCAGGGGCCCCCACAGGAGATTTTGCTGCATAGCTCATACACACTTTCACGTAGGCACACGAAACTTGGTACACATTTAGAGCTCATCGGGCTGAACAACTTTCGCACTGCATGTCCTGGGCTCAACGTAACAGGAAACCGTTTTTTTTGGGTCATTTGCAAAAACCCAACTGATGGATTTTGATATACTCCTCCTAGAGAATTTATACGATCACCACCAAACCGGGCCGAAGAGATCTAAAGACATTGAGGATGCAAAATTGCGAAGGGATTTTTGATATCTCAAACGGGTCAGCCGTGATAATGTCCTAAACTTACACCGAAAAATGATTAATAACTTTCTGTGTGGCATTATATTGTGTGACATTATATTCAGTGACGCCTTCTGTGACATCACGTTCAGGAACATCATAGTGTGAGGTTTATTTTCCAGCATTTGCAGCCTATTGTACACACAAACATCACAAACGTTAACACACACACGCGCACACACACACGCATACACGCGCTCAACAGATATTTAGGGCCCAAACTGACATTAGCCCTGTGTAGGGTGTGTGGTGCAACAGATTGACGATGGCTACATTACTGTGAAAAAGTCACGCATTTGTCTCAAAGCTCTGTGAACACACACAGAGGAAGTTCTTGACGGAAGTTGACTGAAAAAGCCAGAAAGCCTGTCTGAAAGTTTAACAGCAATGGGACGTTTACCCACTGTACAGTATATTCACCAATATTTTTCAAAAGATGGCTATTGAAAGTTTGAAATTCTATTTGCCTAGTAGGTGTTTTGATTAATCTTACTAGAACAATTTTGAAGCCAAACATGCTCTTCTGTAACTTTTTATTCTAGTTTAAAGTCATAGGGTTGCAACATCCTAAAATAAAATGTATTGAACCTTTGCTCTTTGTTACATATTTTTGAGAATCAAATCAGTGAAATCTGTAGGAGAGAACAGCAAATAGTCAGTGGATAGAAGAAAAACCATCCTCTCCCTCAGCCTGTCCATCATGTTCTTCACCAAAACAGAAAATAGAGAAATGCTCCTCATTTGTTGTGACTCAGGACCCGTGATGTCATCTTGTTGGGGGCGACACTGAGCATGCGAAAATAAAATAAATGTTCAGAATAATTGCTAACACTTGTGAGATCGGATTCCTACAGGTACATGTCACCTTGTGGGTTAATTAACCTCATTATTGTCCTGATTCTAGCTTGTGAGAGAGGCAGGGAGCTCACTGGGAAGCTCTCTCACTCAGAAGTACGAGCTGAGGAGTGATGTGGCTAGTGGACATTACCTCAGGCCACGCCACTAGAGTCCGACTGCAGAAAACAGGGGAAAATGCTCATCTAACTTTGTACAAAAATGCTCTTATCCAGAGCGACTTACAAAAATGCTTTAAAGTTTACATCACTGGATAGATACTTACACAGGTAACATAACTAACTAACTAACATAACTGGGAAGAAGGGCTTTTTTTTGGGGGGGGGGGGGGAGGAATGGAGGGGTTAGTCCTATAAGTACTGGAGAAATAGATACGTTTTGAGTCGTCGTTTAAAGGTTGTCAAAGTCTCTGCTGTACGGACATCTAGAGGAAGTTCGTCCACCACCTAGGTGCCAGAACAGAAAAGAGTCTGGATGAATGCCGCCCTCGATCCTTGAGAGATGGTGGGATGAGGCGAGCAGTGCTGGAGGATCGGAGGGAACGCGGCGGGATCGGAGGGAACGCGGCGGATGAGAATAAACAGAGATCATCAGACATCATTCCTGCACGTGTGTGCGTTTGTCTCTCCCGGGGCCGGACCGGTAAGGTACGTCGGATGCAACAAGCTATAACTCTTCTTCTTTTTAAACCTAACACTACTGAAATGCACATGATGCATGTAATGCGTGTCTGACACACGGACAGTACACACGGGAAGCAGGTGTCAACAACAGTTCTTTAATGAAAGTTTTGGTTTAGCAATAAAGTATGCAGTTCTTTGCGAAGTACGCAACATTCAGTCAATACATAGGCTGAAGGCATACAGGTGAAGGTCGCGGTCGTGTGGGTCGGTGTGGCTCAGCAGGCGCGGTATCAGCAGAGGCGCACAGATGTGTGCAGGACTGATGAGACCAGCGGTGCTGAGCAGGAAGCAAGTTGTAACCAGAATGCGGTGTAGACAGAAGGCAGCTTTCTCCTAGGCGAATGGGTCTAAGGGAACAGGAGATGCTGGTAAGTTCATCTTTCTTTAAGCTCTACTCACCGGGAACAGCCATGGGACCATCTTCCACGGCCTGCCCCCTTGTTACGGGGGTGCTCACGCTTTGTGAAGTGCCTGCACCGAGTGGCCCGCTGTCACATTCGTTATAATCCAGTTTGATTCTGTGTGTAAAAAAAAGTTTGGTGCACTCAGACGTGTGTCAGGGTCCTGCCAAGAAGAAAGGTCATTGGCAATGACCATAGAGTCAAAATTGTTCTTATCTCAGTATGGGAAAGGAGAGAACACCATTTCAAGCAATTTGAACTTTAGCATTTTACAGTTAGGAGGACGTTTTGCAAACGGATCTTCAAGATCTTCCCAGGAATGAGGGTAACAGTAGACTCACTTTGAAGTCATTATTCTCTGAGACATAAAGGAGAACACAAGAACCACATCATGTAACCTACAGTTCTCTAAGCACAAAACAAGACTTTAGACATGATATCTGAATAAACCAGCAACATTCTGGAACGATATCCTTTGGACTGTTGCCGTATTTCAGGAAACGCAGCACAGCATATCACCACCTCATACTGTAATAACACCTATCAAGCATGCTGGTGGAGCGCTGATGAATCCGGGCGTCTTTTGCTGATACAAGACCTGGGAAACTACATTCATGCAGTCACTGAGACGATGATTAACTTCACTTATTACAGAATATTTTGGGGACAAATTTGAGGCCACCTGTCTAGCAGCTTAAGCTAAAAGACTAATAAACTCCCACAGAAAACATTCTATGGCGTATGGGAATAATTAGGGTCTACTTGTTTTTTCAGATCTTAATTATTATTTCCTTTATTGAATGTAGTTACTTTTAGGAAAAACAACTGAAATAGTTTTGTCATCATCGCCTGAGGTTATTTGATAGTGGGTAGAAGTTGATGAGGACTGCACAAATGTCCTTTAATGGCTGACAAATACAAAAACAGACAATTGTACTGTAGTAGAGGATTTTTGTTGTGTCTTGTCTCCTATGACTGTACATTGCTTTTATGTAACTTTACCAGGCTTTACTATAGAAACAGCTGAAATTGCTTATACACAGTCTGTAATACAATTACATCATGCAATCATCAGTCCTGTTGTCCACGTGGTTTCTCACTCACCTGCTTGTCACCTCACTTGTCTGCGTCACATTTCTGTTCTTTTAGCTGCTGCACTGCGTACAGTTGATTCTGCAGCTCAGTCCGCTCAAGCTCCTGCTGAATATTGGACTCCATTACCTTCTCATAATTCTCCTTCAGGGTTTTGTAAGTCTCATTCTCTTTCTGATACAACTAAAACACAATAAAACAAGGCATTTAAAATTAAAAGTTAAATGTGCTGCTTCATTACAAAGTACAGTAAATATGTAAGAAAGCGTTACTTACAGTATACCACCTTTTTAAGCAGAAGGCTGCAAATATGAACTAAAAAGACAGACACGACTGCCAACAACAGACAAACTGTAACTTCAAGGATTTGCCACTTGAAGAGCCAACAGGTCACAAATATATTCAGGAGTTTCACCATGTAAAATAGACAAGAAATAGTTGATTCTAAATAGCCGAGAGATGCGTTTTTGTAAGTGGCCGAGCCAAAGCTCCTTGACCAAGGCAAGTAAATTACAGTGGAACCTCTTGCGAGTAACTCAGTTTATGAGTGTTCCGCAAGATGAGCAAAGATTTTTAATAAATTTTGACTTGAAAAACGAGCATGTCTTGGTTTACGAGTGCCAAGTTTTTTGACACCGACACACACACACACAGTGCAGGTTAATTTGTTTTATTTTTACTTTATATTTTGTATTAAGTATTTTTCTGTATTTATTTTTTTTCGGCTGTGGAACGAATTATTTGAGTTTTCATTATTTCTTATGGGAAGATTTGATTTGGTTTATGCATGGAATATGAGCCCGCTTCCAGAATAAATTATGCTCGTAATCCAAGGTTCCACTGTAGTTATAACAATTAGCCTAAGCAGGAGGACACAAATGCATATTGAATCCTCCCTGTGGCCTAAAAGGACAAAGCGCATCTAATTTAAGCAATATTACATACAGATGTCTACAGTTTACAGTGGTTTTCACAATTCCTAACATTTAATCCTAGTAAACATTCCCCGTGCCAGAATAACAGTACAGAGAAAGATTTATTTCAGCTTTTATTTCTTTCATCACATTCCCACTGGGTCAGAAGTTTACATACACTTCACTAGTATCTGGAAGTATTGCCTTTAAATTGTTTAACTTGCATCAGACGTTTCAGGATGCCTTCCACAAGCTTCTTATAATAAGTTGCTGGCCTTTTAGCTAATGACAGAACTGGTGTAACTAAGTCGGTTTTGTAGGCCTCCTTGGTCGGACATTTGTTTTAATTTCTGTCCACAAATTCTCTATTGGATTAAGGTCAGGGCCCCTCCAATACCTCAACTTTGCTGTCCTTTAAGCATTTTGCCACAACAAGTGTGCTTGGGTCACTGTCCATCTTCAATATATCCACATAATCTTCTTCATGATGCCATTTATTTTGTAACATGCACCAGTCCCTCATAGAGAAAAGCACCCTCATAACGTGATGCTGCCACCACCGTGCTTCATAGCTGGAATTGTGTTCTTCGGGTTAAGAGATGCCCCTTTTTCCTCCAGACAATGATGGCCATTATGGCCAAACAGTGCAATTTTTGTTTGAACAGACCAGAGCACATTGATTCAAAAAGTAAGATCTTTGTCCCCATGTGCAGGAATTCTTAAAATCAGTTTTAATGACTTAAACCCAAGTGTGTAAATGACCCACTTCAATTGTATTTCTCTTTGAACTCATGCTGAGACAAAAAACTTACCTTTACAATAGGTTCCAATCTTAACTTGAACTTAGCCTGCCCGTTGAGGAACTCTTGTTCATTTTGCATTTTCTCCTAAAAAAAGTAATTGATTAAAATAAACAAATAAACAAATACATAAATAAATACATTTTATATATAGCAAAAGCTGGCAAACATTCCTAAAACTTTCAGGCAAATGACTACAAATGGGCTAATTAAAACTTTCAGACATCAGTTTTATTACTCCCATGATCTTTGTCACAAATTAAAAAAAAAAAGAGTCCAAATTTTCTTGCTTACCCTCATTTCATTATCACACATCATACGATACTGAGTGATCTGATTGGTCAGCTGATGCTCCCTTTCTTGCAGTTGAGACATCTTAAACTTCAGATTTCTAGTTTCCTATGAGTTGAGAAAAGTTTGTCGGCTTTACTTACTTCTATACACATTCAGATACTTTTGTGAACTCCACTCATTGTTCATTAGAGCGTCCGGAAATGTTTTGAAGAGAAAATGTAGCACAAAACATGACGAAACACATGCACAAACACTTCGAAACAGCATTTCATTAGAGCAAAGCTTACCAAAATTTCTTCATGACATCCTTTGAGGAATTTGAATTGGTATATCAGGTTACGGTCATGTGAACTGCATGCCTCAATATCCTAAAACACAGCCAAGGTGGAAATATCATTTAACCTGTAAAAAAGTTTTAAATGAAAAACAATTAACAATGAACAGTACTTTGAGAACAGTAAGCTGTCGTTCAAAAGATCTAACAGAGTTAACTTTACGGTAATCTGTGCAAAATCGATAACTATTGTCAGATTTCGGAACCAAAAGACAGGGAGAGCACCATGGACTACAACTGGTAATAGCTGGCTGATTTCTTAGCAAATAAAAAATAAAGTCTCCTGCTTCATAATGGCACGTTTGGTTAAATAGATAGGCATTTTGTTTAATAGGTCGATGTCATGTCCAATGACAGTTGTGCGTGAGGGTGTGTCCGAAAAGCGTGCAGGGTGATTCCTTCTGAGCCTAGTGATGTCTTTCTGGGCAGAAGCTGGTAGATGGACAAGTTTGCACTCAAATTTGACCAATTTGAGCAGGGGACAGATGCTCTACCCAAATTGAGGCCATCAAATGCTGGTGAATATCCAGGTGTAATCCCTGTGGAGATAGCCGCAACAGAGGTGATTGGGGAAATCTCGTCAGTATTTCGAGACAGATAAGGTTTTAGCATGTTTACATGGCAGAGTCTAGCACATAATCGGTGCTACTTAATCAAGCACTAATAATATACAGACCAGAAAACCTAGCTTTAAGGGCAGAACCGGTAATAGGGAACAAAGCCAGCACTTGGTCACCTCCTTTAAATTCCCGTGCAACAGTCTTCTTATCGAATCTCTTCTTCATCTTGGCCTGGGAGGAGGTGAGCGAACGATGCATTCTCAAACCGGACTCACATAGTCTAAAATGTCTCTAGGTAAACGATTGCCCGATGTAGGAGACACAAGTTTCTCCTGAAGCACTTTAAAGGGACGTTGAACAGAATGACCAAAAACCAACTGCGCTGGGCTAAATCCAAGTGACTGTCGCACGGTATCACGTATGGCGAACAACAGGAATGGAACTGCTTCATCCCAGTCCTTTATGTGCTGCAAACAGTATGTGCTAAGCATGGATTTTAGTGTTTGGTGGAATCTCTCTAAAACACCTCGTGATTCTGGGTGATAGACACTAGATATCTGATGCTCTATATTAAGCTCTTCCAACACTCTCTTAAAGAGGGCCGACACAAAACTGGACATACTTGAGGAGCCTGAAAGTAGAAAAGCACTTGGTAAGGGCAAGTACGGTAACTCGGGACTTAACATTGTGAAGTGGTTTAGCTTCATAATATCTAGATGCGGCACACATTAAAATGAGTAAAGACAAAAAGACTTAGCTCGAGGAAGGAGACCTACACAATCTATTAAAATCCCCTGAAAAGGTATCGGGTAGAGCGGAGCACAAGGGATGACTTAATTAGGTTTACCTGCAATTTGGCAGAACGGACACGAACGACAGTAGGACGCTACATTTAATTTCAGATCTGGCCAGAAGAAATGTTTTAGGATACGAGCATATGTTTTCCAAATACTCAAATGCCCAGACAACTTATGGTCATGAGCAACACTCAACACATGACCTCTATAAGGTTTTGGGACCACAACCTGAAATACTGAACGCCAGTCATTATCAGAATATTTAGGTGCCAATTATAAAGTCATAAAGCTGATGACACACGACGAATTTATGAGAAAGAGAGGTGACAATCTGTGAGCAGCTGTATGGCTTTATGCCAAGTAAGAGCACCACAGAGGCCACAACAGAGGAGGGATGGGGAGAAGAAGGGAGAAGAACGTTTGAGATGGAGCTTCCAGGCTTGCCGTGTTTGGATCCCAATTGGATGCTTTATTAACACAAATTTATGAAATAACCAGGAACTCTGCTGCCAGTAAGGTACAGTGAATATACACTAGAGTTAGACTTAGGAGCATAAGAAATGTTTTCAGTTTCACTTCAGTAACATTCAAGTAAACATGAGCAGGTTCCCTGACCTGATCCTGAAGAGCACGCTCAATCGAAGAAATGGTTTTAGAGACTCTCTGCACTGGGTCTACATGGAAAAATAAAAATAAATCATCAAGAGAAGAGTGTAAATGCTTAAAAATAAAGCATATAAATGTTATACACTGATGTGTAATATATGATACATACAATGTTGGATTAAATACAATCCAACAAGAAACCCCAAAAAGGACATATAGAGCATATTACCATAGTATACTGGGCAAATTTCTCTACCCACAGGGCGTCCCTAATATTATTATTGTATTGTTTTTAAACACAAAACCCTTGGCACTTAATGTGGGTGGGGCCCAATCCCTCCTCCCCACCAGGAATAGTGTGCTATTATTACATTTCTAGGGAATCGGACTGACAGTTTTTCCCAAATTCTGGTTTCTCTAATTCAGGACTAGGTATCTGTATCTCCCACACTTTTGCATGCACCCCATGTAATTTGTATCAGAACTGGGACTCCCAGGCACTGTGGCATGAAGCCAACCCTAGCACAAAACTGGGCACGTCATGTCCAACACCTACATTTGAAAAGGTCACATCAATCAAACATAATTATCCGTTTTAAATATGAACCCCAACTCAAACCAGACTCACAGAATGAACTGCATTTTATTCAGCCAAAAAACTGGAATGCACAGTTTCTTTTGTTCCTTTTGCTCCTGTGTCACCAGCCTGGGGACAAACTTGACAGCAACCTGGTGCATGTTCAAATCACACATGAGGTTTGCTTGGATGGACACCGACAATGGCAGCAATTTTGTGGATTGCTCTCCTATGATCGTCATGCACAAGCTGCTGAATGGTTTTGACATTTCTGGGGGTTGAGCTTGTCGATGTGATTGATCTGAGTTGATGTTGAGCTCTGTGAGGGATGTTTTTCCACTCTTGAAGCAGACGTGCGTGGATGCATGCCTTTGGGCGAAAAGCTAAACGTTGCTTATTTCGAGACTGTCAGAGTTATGGAGGTTTAAAGCTCACTAAACAGGCAGGTGAAGAAAGCGGCTTGTGCTTGGCTGCAAGCTTGGTTGGTCCAGGGAGTTATAGAGTTTATTAAGAGCGGCAGCAATGAAGCCCATGGACTTATAATGTTAGAGGGTTGCACCAGGAAGAGAATCTGACAGGGGCTATTCTAGGATGTCGTTACGTATAATTGCAGTGTCGTTGTGGTTAACTGCAGTGTTAGTGGAAGTCTCACAAAAATATCATGGCGTATACGGAAGCACTACGTTTAGTACGTAAACTGTATACACGTTCTTATTACGCTTCCGCACTGCGGAAACCAGCGGACTGGGCCACCGCAGGAAAACGTACAGTATAAAAAGGTCTCTCCTCTGCAACTATTCATCAATTTTAGAAGCAAATTTTTAATATATAAGATGTTTTTCCTCAAGGAACAAACTCCTCACCAAATCATGCATTATGAAGCAGCTGGGCCTGGCTGCAGAAGTTCTCCTCATCAAAAGATGAAGAAGAAGAAGAAGAAGAAGAGCTGGAAAAACCACAAATTTCTGTAGAAAAAAGGAGAATGAGAAGACAGAAGAGATCGTGTGTGAGACAGAGAAGGACAATGTAGGAGAAACTGATGGCTGAACTAACTACAGAGGATCAATCAAGCTTCAGGAACTTTCTCAGGAGGGAGTCAGGAATCTTCAGAGAACTCGCACAACGTGTGATCCAAAAGCAAGACACTTTCTCCAGGAAGTCCTTGGAACCCAGGACTGAAGCTTAGACAGACTGAAGATATTTGGCTCTTCAATACTCGTTCAGAGTTGCAGCCAACGTTGAATTCACGAAAAGCTCGCGGACACTGTGGAACCTCGCGAGGAACGTAAAATTTGAATTTTGAGCTGCTCCCACCGAGGCGTCACCACAGCGGACCATCCAGTCCGCACAACTACTTTGCACAGATTTATTGCCGTTTCCTGACAGAAACCGCCCTTTTTATCAGTGTGTGTGTGTGTGTGTGTGTAAAAGTACAAACAGCCCAGAGCCCCGGCGATTACAGGCTTTTTTACAGTGCAGGTTTATATATTGTAAGGGGTGATTTTTTTCTTATAATAATTGAACAATCTACTTAGTCAAAGCTAAACAGAATAAAAAGAAATGAGTGATTTTCTTACCTTCAGTGGAAATATAATAATACACTCCGTATGCCGCGGCTGCAGCTCCTGTCACACACAGCACAGAGCTCAGTGACGCTCCGCCCGTCAGACCCCGAAATAAACCCGGTAAAAACATCACCAGCTTCTCACCGAGGACTTCAACTGTGTCAAAGTGTCTAGAAACAAATGAAGCCCAGGATTCTGCAGCAGCTTTTTCTTTAAAAAAAAAAAAGGGGGGGGGGCGTCAACTATGACGTAATAGTGGAGTAGTTGTTGCTATTTTGGCTGCTCCGTTAAAATGCCTCCCTGCCACGACCCCCCCCCCCCCCGACACACACACATATAATCTCCGTCGAATATTATATTTATTTATAATATATTTATAATTTATAGGTTTATCATCATTTACAAATTGCAAATTAGAGCAACCTAATTTGATTAGAAACTAAGCAAAAACAATCTAAAACAAATACATGTTGTATAGGGGAAAAAGGTAAAAATTATTATTTTTTCATATGCAACATGTATTTTTTATATTGCTTATTTTATAATAAAAATCATTCCGTGTAATTTTTTTTCCATGATAAATATTTATTTAGTGCAAACATTTTTGTATTTCATGACAAATCCCTGTAACAAAAATGTGCCAGAAAATAAACATTATATGAGAATTTGTATTCATGGTCTCGACATCTGTCACGTGCCTAGGGTTAATTATAATAGTAATATTATATATACATATTTGGTCATAATAAACCTACGAATTTATGCTCTAATATAATCTTTGCTAGAGATTATGTTCTAGCGCATAACACACACCGGCACCGCATCCAGTGTTGTGATACAATTTCAAGCCTCTTCGTGGCTGCTTCTAATTTCCATCAATTAACCTAAAAAACGTACCAGTAAAAAAAATATAAAAAAAAACTATGTACACCTTGGGTTGAGAAAAAGCTAATTTTAAATTATTATTATTGTGGCAACAACCTCAGTCTAACACTTTAGAACCCCTGGCAACAAAAGTGAGTACACCCCTAAAATGTCAATATTTTCTGTGGCCACCATCATTTTCCAGCACGGCTTGAATTTGACACCTTGTGCTTCACCACCTTCCTTTTCAGGATGCCCCAGAGGTGTTCTATGGGGTTTAGGTTTAAATCAAATGAAAAACCTAACCAGTACTATACAAAATGTGACAACAGAAGACTTCTTCGGCATGGGGACGATGGTTGTGGACACGGCTCAGAGTGATGTTGAAATGTCGGTAGGAACATCTGCCGGCTGTTCAGCAAATTCTCTGAGCACACTTCCTGGGATATTGTCAGGTCCAGCAGCTTAACATGGGTTGACTCTGCGTTGACTCTATCAGAGCGCAGAAAACGGCACGTGTCGGAATACAGGTGGGATAAAAGCCTAAATCTGTGCATCTTGTGCATGTGTCAATAATTTACTTTTTTAGCATTTAGATGTTGCTCACTCAGAATCATATTTCTTATTATTGTGATATATCAGATTTCTCAATATATTTCTCCAAGTATCACTCCACCATCAGTGGACAGTGCTAACCACTGATGGGAACCAGTGCTATATTTATTTCTATTCAAATATTTGAATGTTGATTAATGTGTAGGTGGCACGGTGGCTTAGTGGTTATCAAGGTCACCTTGCACCTCCAGGGTCCTGGTTCGATTCCCGTCTCTGTGTGCATGGAGTTTGCATGTTCTACCTGTGTTTGGTGGGTTTCCTCCTTGTACAGCGGTTTCCTCCCACAGTCCAAAGACATGCAGTTTAGGGTTTTCCCAAATTGCCCGTAGTGTGTGAATGAGTGTGTGTGTGTGAGTGTGTGTGCACCCTGAGATGGACTGGCACCCTGTCCAGGGTGTATCCTGCGACCCTGTATATAGGATAAACCGGTATATACAATGAGTTAATGAGTGATGGTTAATGTATATAATTTACAGAGGAATTCACACTACTGATAAACAAACAAATAAAAAAAAAAAAGATCACAGAGCATAATATATTTATTGAGATAAAAAAAAATATTTTGTTAAATACCATAATCTCAATCCATATAGTTAAAGGAAAATGAGCTTAAAGAGTTTTTTTTTCCCCTTTAACTCATTTAAGTGAAAACACAGAACTGAAATTAATGCAACATTCAGAAAAAACACCCATATATATATATATATATATATATATATATATATAGAGAGAGAGAGAGAGAGAGAGAGAGAGAGGAAATAAAACCCATAGTGACACAGTGAGAAAATGTGAAACTCACACGTTAAACTCTGAATCCTGGAATTATATAAAAAAAAATTAAAAAAAGATATGCTAACTACTGCGCCACCGTGATGTCCCTGAGTATTTCTCGATCTCAAATACTTTTTGGGGCCCAAGCCCTATGACATCAGCACTATGATGTCATAGCTCTGATAATGCAGAAGCTCTAATAGTGCTGATATCATATAGTGCTGATGTCATGTGAAGGGCCCTATTGTTCTTCTAAGGAGTACTAAGACAGCCTTATGACATCAGCCCTATTACAGTACATCATTGTGTATGATTATGTCATAGTGTGTGAAGGTTTTTCTTGTTTTTTAAGGATTTTTTTCCCCAGGTTTTTGGGGGGTCTTATGCTCAAAAAGTCAGAATCAGCACAAAGTTTGGAATCAGCTGCCATTATGACGGCTGAGCGGCTGGGCCGGAGCGTGGCATGGGTCCCTCACACGAGATTTTGCTGCATCGCTCATATCAACTTCAGCGTCCGGGGCTTTTTGGAGGTCTTAACGTGTTCAAAGGGCATGGGGTTGTGTGGTGTGCCCAGGTGGCGATGGCGCCGGTGCTTGCAACCATATTCATGAATGTGTTATTTTTTTCACGTAAGCATACAATAATAACTGGGATATAAAATATTTCACTAGTGCACTTAATTAATTTAGACTATACAACACATACAACTTTAAACATTAAATATATTCATAAAAATGACAAGTGATACTGTTATTGTCTTGGCCTTGAAAATCTATATATATCATTCCCTCTTCAAAGGGGGCACTGGTGGCTCAGTGGTAGGGGATTCACCTGCCATGCGAAAGGCCTGGGTTCGATTATCAGCCAGTTCCCAAACCCCTGCCAATGGACACAGTGCCGGTCCCAAGCCCGGGTAAAATGGGAGGGTTGGAGGAAGGGAAGGGCATCCGGCGTAAAACCTGTGCCAAGCTTGTATGTGCAGACCAAGTGTCCGCTGTGGTGACCCCTTTAGCAGCCAAAAGGCCAACAACAACATTATACTTTTCTTCAAAATAACCATCATGGTGGACATTGAGCAAAAAAAGGAATCTGCAAAAAAAAAATCTTCACTTGCTTGGTTTCCCAACTTCTTGTTTGTTTTGACACCTTGTCACATGACCGTTGCATTTGCACACCCATTCAGATTTATTCACGTCTGCCAAAGATGGACATGTACTCTGGATCAGCCTTGTCTGTGATCTCTGTTCAATTATTTCAATGTTTATACAACACATTACATTTGCTATAGTGACTTTATTTTTTTTTCTTTTCATTTTAACATACATTCTTACACATGTAATATAAATTTTAAGAACCATGTATGATCTGTGTATGATATGATTCACACCTAAATAAACTTAAATAAAATAGAACTTTGTTTGCCTGACAGATCTTTTCCTCTTTGTCTCTCATCTGATACACAATGGTCCAGTTTAAAACTGTGTTTCTCTGGGTCATGGATAAGTCTTGTAACAGCTCTCGCAATAAAACGTCAGGATTCTGTAACACTTATAGAATTTGTCTAATCAGGAAAAGTCAATAAATTGTGTAGGAACTAGATTTATTTTTTCTCAATGTATAATAGTTTAGTTTTGAAATTCACAAAACATTTCAGCTGAATTTAGCTTAAGATTACACTTAAATACAAATAATATGACACATGCGATACAATAATAAATATAATAATACATGTATAAACTGTAAACGCTCCCGTGTTACCTGTATGTTATTAATGAAGTGAGTGTTTCTGTGTTGCAGGTTTGCTCTCAGAGACTCGGTGCTCTTTAACTTTGGAGGCAGAAGCTGGAGATAAAGTCACTATTTGCTGCCAACCATGACCTGAAATATCCAGATACAATCTTCTGGTTTAAACAGACAAGTGATTCAGTTCCACTTCTTCTTGTGTGTAAATGGTTTTCGATGTTGGCTTCTTTACTGGAACAGAGAAAATAGTGATGTTTGTTTATGGCATGAACATGTGTCTCACCTCTAGGACTCACCCAGGGATGAAATTATCTTTAGCAACTAAGCCACTTTACAAGTGAAAAGTAATAAGGGTGTTGAAAAAGTTTCTTTATTTCAAGAAGAAATAAACACTTTCTGGGATCTCAGACAGTACAAAAGCTCCCAATGCTAAGGTATAGGGAGAGAACAATCTTGCCTTTCTCACCTACCAGTGCATTTATGGTGATGGCAAAGGACTCATCACCTCACATATATCCACACGCAATCTCCACTCTGTATCACTATATCTTTTCAATGTTCTGGTCTTAAAACTTATCTTTTTATTAGAGCGTTTAGTTTGAAATAATTTGTAGCACTTTTGAGATTTATTTCAAATAAAGTGCATAAAAATAAAATGTATTATTATTATAAAGCTACTGGAGACAAGTCAGTGCATGCGTAGTGCAGGTCTCAATCCCAGATAAATTGGGAATGGTTTCATCAAAAAGGGCATCTGGCATAAAACCTGTGCCAAATTAAATATGTTGAACAGGTGATCCGCTGTGAAAAGCCTTGACTATTACTTTTAAATCTGCAAAGTCTGAAATACCTGAAGGTACTGTATTTACATGTCTAGTCTATGTCCGGCATGTGGTTTACTGTAGCAGTTATAATTTACCTTTAGTAACTCATCAATTCGTAGTTTCTTTCATCTCGGCATACTCATTGCTGTGAGCCTCCTGTTCATCTGCACTCTCCTAAAACATGGCCATATAACAACAGAATGTCAGACTGGATGTTTAAATTCCATTCAGTTAGAAAAGCATACCTTACTCACATACATAGTTTAGCCTGTAGTGTAAGCCATAATGCAGTGCAAAATAGGATAATTTCTAAAGGTACTGCTTAATGGAATGAACGTCATTATTTTCCTGATGTTTCGTGTAGCAGCCCCTAAGACTCCTGCATGGAGCCTTGTGCTAACTTGGAGCATACATTCAGCCTTCTTTATTCTTCAGTTGCTTCTCGCACACACACACTGCGCACGTGACGTAAGCTGCGCCACACAAACCGCCCATCCCTAAGGGGGCGGGCCAACGCAACTTACCTGAGCTAAATGCTCATCAGGGAACGTCATCTTCTCCCAAAGTGCGGCTCCATAAAAGGGCCTCTCCGCTTTCACCCGGTGAGTAGAGAGTACTGTATCTGTGTGTTTACTCACACCTGCCTCCTGTCTCCGCAGATACAACTCATTCAGAGTCCACTTCACAGAGAAGAAAGCTGCCGGCCTCCCGCTCACACACATGCTCTGCTGTCTCTGCCTACATTGCGCCACCTGCTCAACGATGCTTATTTCAAGTTCTAAGTGAACTATAGTCTGCAACACCCGGGTAGGCGCGAATGCACTGAGCTGTACCATGAAACAGTGGATAAAACCCACATCACGCACCTCAGCTCTTGCCCATCTTTCCGCTACAAAACACAGCCATGATTTAATCCAGCGAGGAGAGGATCTGACACTGAACTAAGAGCTGAGGACCAGTTTTTGGAAGTGTTTTCCACCAAACTGGGGCTCACTCATCTTATGAGCCACGATATCAAGACACCCCCTGGAGTGATCATTTGCTGACCAAGGCACAGTACCATGGGTGTCGAATTGGACGTGGAGTGCTGAAGCCGCAGGAGCAGAAAATAAAGACCGTCCGATCATACCCGTGCGCGACTATGAAGAAACGAGTACGTGCCTTTTTGGGGCTAGTAAACTATGATCAGAGATTTGTGTCTTTCTTCTCCTCTTTGGCAGCACACCTGTCCGACCTCCTGAAAAAGCAGGCTACTTTTGCCTCCTTTGAGGATTTTGCGGAAATGTGACATTGCATTGTCGTTAAACAGATTAATCTCCTGCACTTCTACAGCCTTTTTAAACTTTTCATGAGTACCAGTTACTGTACTTGTGAGCCATGATATCAGAGCGATCATTTGCTAACCAATGCACAGTACCTTGGGTATCGAATTGGACGTTGCAGTACAGTTACTGTACTGCAACGGCTTACTAAAGAACCGTCACTACACTTGAACACACAATTATGCTCACACACACACACACACGGTCACAATTTTATAGTAAACTGTATACGCACACACAGATGTTGACTATATGAGTGACACATGCGCACTGAGGCCAAGCATGGGAGATGATCACCCACAATCTGGCAGCGAGAGAGAGAGGGAACAAACTTTGGCTCAGTAGTGATCATGTGACACTCGGCAGACAATCTGTATATGTACTGCTCATATTGCAAGACCTCGCTTGTTTATCAAGTTAAAATTTATTTTAAAAATTGTTAGTCTTGCAAAGACTTGCTACTCACAATCCAAAGTTTTACTGTACAATTTGTTATCTTGTATTTTTTTTTTTTGTTATCACCTGAGGTTAGTTGATGGGTTATAGAAATTGGTGATAACCGAACAATTTTCATTGTAAAAAAGTTAAATGTCAGATTTAAAGTAACGTTCGCTCGCGGAAGCATGTGGAAACAAATAAAAATTAAATTATATTAATAAAATGAATTCTAAAATTTTTTATGTATCTTTTATTTCTTGTGTTTCCTGGGTAATTAGTGTTACGTGGTGCGGTATAGAGAGCCGCACCCCGCGATGCTTTTAATGATAAGAGCCCTTATGCTGGGTGTTAGAGTGAGTCAATGAAATAGGAGTTAGTGAGAGTGCTTGTGATACACACGGGAAGACCTTCCCGTTTGGAGATAGCGTGGGATTATTAATTAAGAAACTTAATAAAAAAAATAAATGAAAAGTGAAAACACAAAATAAACAGAGCTCTGCCGTCTACGCGAGAACGGACGGGACTGGAAAATAAAACAAAACTTTTATCCTCTCGGGGCCTTCGCCCTTACCGAGGACCTATGGGAGGGAGAGAGAGAGAGTTTGTGCTTCGTGCACCAATAAACTATAGCGAGCGCGCACAGTGTACTGCTGCATGCCGCTCTGTCTATTTATCTCTCTCTCTCTCTCTCGCACTCTCTCTCGCCAGCGTCTTAAACAGACAGAGAGCTTTGCCTCTGTCTCTAACAGCTGTCTCTCTGTCTGTCTGTCTGTCTGTCTGTCTTTTTATTTTATTTTTATTTTCTTTCTCTTCTTTCGCCCTGATACCTTCACCGGTGCTACCTAAATGATCGCACGAAGTGTGCTGGTATCAGGACCCTTAAATAAACACGCCGTCAGGTGCGGCTCGTTCAGGCTGATTGCCTGACGGTGGCGTTGCCTAGCAACCGTGTGTATAAATGTCCACGCCTTTGCCTGTTTAGACCTCTGAGTGGTAGCAACCTGCAGAACTGCCCATTCTGAACAGTTTATGCGAGGCTCTGCCCTGCACTTTCCTTCACATATGCCCTATAATACAGCTTATCATATGAAACAAACAGTATCAATCTTGTCATTTGGAAGAACTACTTGGTAGAATGATTTTCTAACTCACCTGATTAATTGCATCACACTTTGTGTCTGCCTCACAGTTCTGTTCCTGCAGCTCCTGCACTAAACATTGCAGTTTGGAGATTTGATCCTTCAGCTCAGTAATCTTTAGCTTCCCCTGAAAATTGCACTCCAATGCTCTCTCATAATTCTCCTTCAGTGTTTTGTTATCCTCACACTCTTTCTTATATAGCTAAAACACAAAAGCATAGGAAGTTTAAATAGTGATGTTAAATAGTCTGCTTCTGTTAAATGAAAAAGGAACTATTTCAAAGTATAGTAAGTATATACAGTGATGTGAAAAAGTGTTTGCCCCCTTACTTACATTCATTTTGCATTAAGGTGTGACAAACATGCAAAGAAACATGCAAAAAAAAATAAGAAATCAACAAAAAAGAAGAAATATAAATCCCTGAAAACAGGCCTAATGCATGGGCTAACTGCTGATTTTAAATTCTGATTTTAAAGTTTTTCCTTTGAGCCATGAATGTTGGTGGCATGAGCCAGTGTTATGTACAGCAGGAAAGATCTCACAATATATATATATCATATGAGGGGAAATAATTAAGAATAATATAAATCCAGTCATCAGATTACCAAAAGGAATTGGTCTTAACTCTTTTTGTTTACATTGTTGTGGGTTTGTATAATTTACTGATGCTCACCAAGTCATATAATCAATAAAAAAAGGTCAAAGCAGTCAAAAAATTAAAAGAAAAAAAAAAAACAGGTAGAAGATAAGACTCAAGCCTGAAAGGGAGACAGTTTTTGTTTTATCCAGCTGTATTTACTCAGTGCAACTTTTAATGTCCAAGTAAAAGACAGAACACCAACATGTAACAACCAAACTCTGGGAGCTTTTCCGTGCCACCATTGCCCTCGGCTATCTAATCATTTTGATTCATAAACATTCACATTTCATACAAGCTTCCATAATTTCCTTTTTCCTAAAGCTGCTTTAAAACAATCAAAATTGTTAAAAGCACTATACAAATAAACTTTAATTGAATTCAATTGAATGTTAGAAAAAAAAATACTGATTTGAGATCCTATCCTAAAAATGACTTGGACGTAATTACGGAAAGATAATCACCTTCTCTATGGCACACAAAGCTTTGCACATCTAGACTTGATGTGTGTGCTTAGGGTCATTTTCATATTGTAATGTAAACCTTCTTCCCATTGACAACTTTCTGGTAGAGGGCAGCAAATCTTCCTCAAGAATTTGACGGTATTTTTATATATCCTGGCAAGTGCTCCAGAGCTGAGAAACACTGAGCAGAGAAACACCCCATAACAGGATATTACCTCCTCCATGCTTTACTGTAGGAATGGTGTTATTTGGATGGTGAGCTGTATGGGATTTCTGCCAGACATATAGTTAGGTGTTGTGGTCAAATAACTAAATTTGTTTAAAAAAATTTGTTATTTAGTTTAAAATAACTAAAGCCAGTTTGGAGCAACGTCCTTTTCCAGGGAGGGTCTGAGTCTTCAAGGCCTTCAAGGTCAAAGGCCTTCCTCTTCTTACTAATAGACTTCACTATGCTTCTAGGCAGTAATAAAGAATTTTTTTGTATCCATCACCTGACTTGAATCTGTGTACAATTTAATCCCAGAGATCTTTTGACAGTGCCTTGCTGCCCATAATTGATTGTTTGCCTCAGTTGCACTACGAGGGACAGAAATGCTCCAGCTGTTCTTGCTGAGCTAATCTAAATGATCGCAGCTGATCACAGTTGAAAGTCAAATGTCTCTGTGTGCCATTGAGAAGGTGATTAGTTTCACCTGATTTACAAGTCATTTTTTACGAGAGGGTGAGCCTTTCCAAATCAGTGATCCTGTAAATACAGCTGGATAAAACAAACAAAAAAAACTATCTTCATTTTAAGTTGCAAAACAACAAAATATGGTCATTGATCATATGACAGGGGTGATTCTTCTCTGGATATAATTTCAAACAGTTTGACATACAGTATGTGTGTCCTGCAGAAAAACAGTAATGACCCAACTGACATAATAGAGGTTTTCTGTGATTGTATTGACATGGTCCTGGGCTCAGTCAGGAAATGCCAAATTTTGGCAAACAGAGAAACCACAAAGAGCCTCAGTGGAACCATCCAGAACATGGTGGTAAATCATGAAGTCTCATAGTAAGACTGGGGACTGGGTGATCCAGGTCTGTGTTCACTTTTTTAAAAAGAGAGTCATGCACTGAGAAACTGCCTGGTCACTTTAGCCAGCAACTTTTTTTTTTAGCTTGCCAAAAGAGGTGACAAAAAAGGTTGCATTCAGGTCAGCACCACACTGACTAGCAAGGCTTTACTTTATGTCCCACTTTATCTAGGTGAATTTAGATGTGTAAATCTGGGCACTTATTCTTTAAATAAAACAAAGCAACAGATACTTGGTTACAAGATTTTAAAAAATGCATGAATTTAAAATAATCTTCATGATTATTCATGTCTCTTTATGAAACGTGTTTGGACCAAAATTTTGTATGGGAAAAACGTACCTCTGAAAAAGCTTCCTCTGCCAACTTGAGATTGGCCTTCTGACTAAGCAGTTTTTGGTGATATTCCATTTTTTCCTGAAACAAAGCAATTCATAACTTAAATGTCATTTCAGTTAAGTTCATAAGGCTATAGTACAGAATAGATTTTTGAGGGCCGCTACCACAAATGAACTCTTATTGTGGTTAAAACATGGTTGCATTTTCAGCTGTCAGCTTGATGGCTTTAATGAGCTTTGTGTCGAATTCAGAATTCTAATCTGAAAAAAAAATACAGATTTTCTTACTTACACTTACAACACGTTCATGCTTCTTAGAACATAGGCTGTTCTGAGAGTTCAGCCGATTCACTGTTTCTTGAAGTCTGGAAATCTGGGAAATCAAGATGGTCCTCTCATGTTGGAGATCATATATGTGAAACCTTGTCCTCCGATAATGAGTAGATTTTTTATTGAGAGATTTCTAAAAGTTCAAAAAACAAAATCTGTTATTTATTTCTACATTCGGGGACTTATCACTCAAGAACAAACTTCAATTCATAAAAGGCAGTTAATTATCTAATGAGTTCAATCATGAGTGCTGAGAGCTAAGAACACAGTCAAATGTGCAGGAGGTGCACAGGGTTCTTCAGGAAGAGGGTTGAGAAGCTCTGAAATGTTTGGAGACAAAATGTCCTCAAAACACGACTAAACACCAAACAAGCTAACACACACACACTAATACAACAATTAAGATTTCAAGAGAGCAAAAAATCTTACAAATAGTACAGCATTTTGCTTTGATATCAACTTGTTTGCATTGTAGATCTTGTACTGCAGGAATATCGACAGGCTTTTTTTCTTGAACATCAGACTGGGGTCAGCCCGACGCCTTGCCTCATTTTCCTAAAACACAGCCACAGAGGAGATTTTGTTTAATTAAATGAAACAAGAATGAAGTTTAAAATGCACAGAACACTGTTTTGCCAAAACACACATACGTGGTGAAACCTGATTATTTTGCAGTGGTTTTCTCCTTTTCAGCTGTGTGTGTGTGACTGGCAAAAAAGCTGCCATTTCAGAAGACTCAAATTATTGGACTGTGTCAGGCAAAGACAACAATTGAAGAGCTTTGAAATGACTGGAACCGGGTCAAGTAGCCTTCAACACATTATTAAAAAAACCTGGAAGGATAATGCTGAACCATTAACTTTTTGAAGGAATGTGGTTGGAAAAATAAATCATGGAAGGAGATCAATTAAATACTAGTAATGGCCAGTTCATACAGTATGTGAAAATGATTCCTTATGAACTAAGAACCTCTTTCACAATTTGTGTACTGAAACATCTTCTTTGATGATCTTTGTGCCATCAAAGAAGAAAAACTCCATAGATGTAATAACATCCTCATTTTTTACATTCAGGTCATCAACTTCATTTTATTGCCACATAACTTTGCTGAACCTAGACATGAACACGTGAAGCAACCCCAAACCACAACACTGCCTCCACAGGTTTGTTCAGTGCACACTAGACATGAGGAGGAATCGTTTCTTACGCTTATTAATCTGGAACACGGTAAATCTGAACTCATCGGACCATAGGACCTTATTCTAATGTGCCACAATTCTTCCCAATTCGCCTCACTGATAAGTGCTTTTCTTAAGGCTACGAGATGTTTAGTCCCAGTCCTGCGAGTTCTCTTCGTATTTTCTGTGGAAAAGCCTGAGGGGGAGGTGAATGGGTTTTGCTGGGTTTGCTCCTATTGGTCAGGTCTAGGTTCAGTAAGATTATGTGCCCTAAAAATGAGGTCAGCTGAGTATATCAAATGACACGTTTTTTTCCATCGATGGCTTTTTTCCTTCCCTGATTCCAAGGGAATTTCTGATTTCCTTCCCTATTCCAAGATGACAATTCATCAGGTTCAATTGTGAACGAGTGGTTCAGGGAGCATGAGACATGATTTTCACACATGGACTGGCCACCACCGAGTCCAGACCTTAACCCCATGCACAATCTTTGGTCCCACCTCTGTCCAAGATTTTGGAGAGAAACGAATGCAAAATAAATTGTGCGACATTGCAAAGGTTTAGCACTTAGCACTTTAATCAAGTTTAATCTTTAAAGGCAGTCCAACAGAATATCACTGTGTGTGACATTCTTTTCTTTAACCAGGTAGTGTACAGTTCCACTCGTAATTATGCATCCCCTATTGAAAATTAGGTTTATTGCAAGAAGTTAGAAACTTTAAGCAATTTGAATTCAAATATTAAAATATTAAAATAAATAAAAATAATTTAAACATGGCGGCACAGTGCTGTTGTGGTTAGCACTGTTGCCTTGCACCCTTGCTTGGTGGATTTCCTCCGGGTACTCCGGTTTCATCCCACAGTCCAATGACCTGCAGATTAGGCTAATTGGTGTTCGGCTGCGTGTGTGTATGTGTGTGTCCTCATTGCAGGACACACACATACACACACGCAGAGAGACAATCGGGACTGCAGTCTCCTCTGCTTCGTCGAGACATGGCTGAACACAGCGGTACCGGACCACACCATCCAGCTAGCCGAGTCCTTCTCAGTTCACTGCATGGACAGAACACAGGACTCTGGGAAGTCAATGGGAGGCGATGTGTGTTTAATTAACAGCTCTTTCAACAGCGCGAGCATTGTTCCTCTCTCATTGTTCCTCTCTCATTGTTCCTCCGCTCATTGGACAGACCAATCGGTGACCACCTTACAGGACGCACTCAAAGACGGAGTGAAAAGTGCTTCCGCTCCCTGAAGGCCAACACAGAGAGACTGAGGAGGAGCTTATTCCCGCAGTCTCTGACTGTCAGTCTCTCAATCAGACCACCGCACAGGACTACACCATTTCTGCATTTTTGCACTTTGCACAGTTATGGACACTTTATGGACATTGCTCATCTGTACATTCATGAACATTTGCACATACCCCAGACATTCATGGACATTGTACATTTGCACATTCATGCACACTTGCACAGACCCTGAACTTTTCCATTTAATTTCCATTTAAATTCTATTACATCTAGTTCTTTGTTTCACACATAGTGTAAATGAATAACAAAGTTTACAATCAAACCGATTATAGGTTTCTATATTTTTTATATTTGTATAGATAAGTTTTTTTTTAGATATATTTTTATATTTTGTTCTATTTTCTATAGCTATGTTTTTTATAGCTAAAGTCTTTCTATACTTATTATTATTTTATTCCATAATTTATTTCTTGTCATCAATTGTTCTCTCTTTTATTTTTTATTATTTTTTATTTTTTTATTTTAAGGTCATGTCCGGTCGTATGAGCATTTCACAGCATATCCTCTGTATGACTCAAAAATTTTATTTGTTTTGATTTGATTTGAATTTGGGTTCAATAATTCTGAGATGGCAGTAGTCATTATCCCCTCTTTAATTTTCTGTTCTTTTGGGTAAAAACAATAAAAACCATCCAAACAATTTACAATTTAATTTAAAGTTCAGCGGTATACAGTGAGAAAGCATTCAAGACCGTTCCTAATCTTCCCAGGAGAAAGCCTCTTTGGTCTAAAAATCTAAGATTTTGGTTCACACACAAGGCATCCAAAACAATGTCCCGTGGATAGATAAGACTAAAATGGAGGTCTTTGGCCTTAATGCTAATGAACAATTATCTAAGGCACACCAGTAAATTTACATCAGAATGAGGTCCAGACCTCAACTCAACTGAAATATTGTTGCAGGAGCTTAACAGTGCTGTGCATAAGTAAATGCCCAAAAACCTCAATGAACTGTACAGTAACTGTCTTTACAAAGTTGTAAAGAAGAATGAAAGAAGAATGAGTCAATATTCCAATATATAGGAAACAATTACTTTAAGTTATTGCAGCTAAAGGTGAATCTACAATCTATTGAATCATGGGGTTCTTGGTATTGCCCACATTATTTTTTTCTTTTTGGCTTGATTTTTGGTTAAATAAATAAAAGCATGGTAAAATAAGTTGTATGTTGTTGTTCATCTGAGGTTCTAATAGTAACCCCTGCAATATTCAGTTGATTTTTATTATTAACTTTTTCACCTGACTGTACACACACATACACACGCATGGGGAAAATAATTATTTGATCCCCTGCAGATTTTGTAGGTTTGCCCACTTACAAAGAAATGACCGGTCTATAATAATAATTATTATAGGTGTATTGTGAAGGATAGAGACAGAATATCAACCAAAATCCAGAAAAAGCTCACAATACAAAGGTTATAAATTGAGAGCAAAAGTATTTGATCCCCAAGCAAAACACTTGTTCACAAGCACAGAGGTTAGACGTTTCTTGTAGTTGGTTACCAGGTTTGCACACATCTCAGGAGGGATTTTGGACCAATATTCTTTACAGATATTCCCTAATCCTTAAGGTTTCTTGCTTGCCAACTCAGTCCTATTCATCACATGTCCTATTCATCATGTTCATGTGTCTGTCAGTGGCCACGTATGTCTCCAGACCTGAACCCTATAGTGCACCTGTGGAGCGTCCTCAAGCGGAGTGGGGTGAAGCGCCATGTGTCCAACATCCAGCAGCTCCGTGATATCATCATAGAGGAGTGGAAGAGGACTACTCTAAAGTTTAGCCAATTTTAATTTCTATAGTTTGTGTTCTACTGTTCAATACTGATGTATATAGCAGCAGGAGAGCTGTAAGCGTCACTGTCTGGAGCTAGTAGACTGGTTCTGGGAAATCATCTGGATTTCATGTCCTTACATGTTAGCTGTGCAGCAGCAATTGAAGCAACAGTTCTTGACAAAAAAACAAAACTCCATTGCATGGTCATGAAACATTTCACAAAGCTGAAACATTGCTGTGTTTAGCTCTGCAGTGAATGACGCAACATAGTTTATTTTTATGTGCTATTGGTCCACACGGTCGACAGTGTCATGTTTGAGTTTTGTTGGTCATAGACCCTCCATTTCACAAGAAAGGAATCAGAAAGAAAGAAACAAACTGTTAACCATCATGGAGAACCTCAAGTCTCCTACACAACCTACAGTACTACTGTACCTACAGTAAACAGTGGCGCACTTTCTGCAGGAGAATGTTTCAGTCCTGCTGTGACAAAGAACTCTACAGGGAGTCTTTTCTGCCAATTCCACTTTACAATAACTTTGCTCTGTGCCAGGAGAGAGATCTCCTCTGACATCATCTATAAATAGACTCATATACATTCTGTTTTCACTGCACTGATATGATCAGGTCCTTTAATTGTTCCCTGCAGCTGATCCAGAATACAGCTGCACACCTTGTTTTCAACCTTCCAACCATCCACTGGCTTCCTGTAGCCACCTGCATCAAATGTAACACACTGATCCTCGCCTACAAAGCTAAAAATGGACCAGCACCCACTGTGTGTGTGTGTGTGTGTGTGTGTGTGTATGTGTGTGTGTGTGTGTGTGTGTGTATGTTTGTGCGTGTGTGCGCGTAGAATAGTGGGAATTTTGTGTTAAGACCTCCAAAAGGCCAGTGCGTGTGTGAGTGAGAGCCATGTGGGTGTGTGAGTCTGTGTGTGACTAGTGGATGTGGTTGTGTGTTAACATTTGGTACATAGTGAAAAGCATCACACTATGATATCACTAAATATGATGTCACTGAAGATGTTATACAGAAAGTTATTAATCACTTTTTGCCACAAGTTTAAGGCATCATCATGGCTGACATATTTTAGATATCAAAAATCCCTCTACAATTTTGTATCCTCAATGTCTTGAGATTGGCGATCGTATAAATCCCCTAGGAGTATATCAAATTCCATCGGTTGCATTTTGCAAACGACTCAAAATAACTGACTTCCTGTGGAGTAGAGCCCATGACATGCAATACGAAAGTTGTTCAGCTCAACGAGCTCTAAATGTGTACCAGGGTTCGCATGCATACGTGCAAGTGTGTATGAGCTATGCAGCAAAATGGCCCCCGAGGGCCCCGTGCCACAACCAGAACTGTGGAACAAAATAAAAAATAATCCTTAGAAAAACAATATGGCCCTTCACACCTACAGTGCTTGGGTTCTAATTACACCACCTGTTCCCTCTGAACCTCCAGCACTGCTTAACTGGTCCCTTCACTTCTCATGGATCAAGGAAGATATGCATCTGCTGTAGTTTTCTGTTCTGGCACCTAGGTGGGGGAATGAACTTCCTCTAGATGTCCGTACAGCTGAGTCACTGGCAATCCTTAGCCGACAACTAAAGACCTATCTGTTTCCTAGATATTAAGATTAATCCCTCTACACCCCGCCTCAATTCAGCTTCCCAACAGTGCTGGTACTTATGGTAAGTAACCTTTGTAAGGATCTATCACATGACAGAATCTTCAAGGCACTTTTGTAAGTTGAGCTGGTCTGCCAAAAGCCTAAATGTAAATGTCTCTTTCATTAATATTTCAGCTTGGTGGGGCACCTTATGTACAGTTGGTACACCTTTATATACACTCATCATGTACATAGAAACAGTATATTCTTATGATTTTACACAATTTGTACTTGATTAATACACCTTAAATTGCATACAGTGTATTGTATGTGTTTTTTAATTCCCTTTCTGAATGTGATTCTTACATGTTGCTTATTTGTTGTATAATTTGAGAAACTGGCTGCTGTGAACAATACAATTTCACTTTGGGATTAATAAAGTACTCTATCTATCTATATACCTACTGTAGAATCGCAATGTAAAACATATTGTAGTCTCTACTGTAATACCAGGCAGCAAGGACACCGACTGAAGAACAGTTTAGCCTTGATGCTATTAGTGAGTCAGGATTCATGTGAGCATCTTTAAACCAGGAGACAAAGAGGTTAGCATCCGATCACTTAACAGCCTACTATGTTATACTGCTGGCAGTAACTAATTAAGTAAAAAAATGTAAATACAAACTATAATCAAATATCAATTAAGAGCTAAATGCTCTGAATTATAATGAGCTAATGTCATGTTACATATTGCAGCTAAACTGTAATCCAGCAAAAAGTATATCGATAACTCTCTACTTATTTCTACCTATGATAATTATCGACTCTTATGTCTATTAGGCAACATGAGTTAAAAAAAGCATCAAAATTGTAACTAGTGATATTTAGAGTATTATATTTTAAAATACAGTACACTGTGCATTTTCTTTTATGAAATAATAAGGAACTGTGCTGCCAGTAAGGTACAGTAAATTTACACTATATAAGGTTACACACTCAGAGTGTTGAATTAACACCCAACAGTATGTATATATATGAGTCCAATAAGAAATGTGTTCAATTTTACTGCAGGAACATTCAAGTAAACATGAGCAGGTTCTGACCTGATCCCGAAGAGCACGCTCAATCGAAGAAATGGTTTTAGACACTCTCTGCACTGGGTCTACATGGGGAAAAAATCCAAACCAACATGAGCTGACATTCAGCAGAGCATAAATGAATACAAATAAAGCATATGAATATTATACAACTCTTTAAAAATGCACAAACAAAAACAATTCAACCAGAAGCCCCAAAAAAGGACTCATATAGCACCTTAGACGCCCCTACTACTCTTATTGTATTTTTAGCACAAACACTTAGCCTAGTCAAAGCTAGAAAGAAAGCTAAAATGTGCTTCAAGTAGGAACTGTCATATTTTAAGTCGATATAAATATAAAAGCATGTACTGTATAAAAACGTAGAGAACAGCATGAGTCAATGACAGTCAGTGATTAAGGGATGTTGGTACTGTAGACAGGGGCGCCGCTAGCAATTTTGGGCCCTATGACAGAATATGCGATTGGGCCCCCCTATCACACCCACTAGTAGTGTTATTACTAATAAAGCAGATCTCTGGGGGCCCCTAAAGGGCGTGGGCCCTTAGAATCGTCCTAACTTCCCCCCCCTTAGCGGCGCCCCTGACTGTACAGTACACAGCTCTACTGCAGCTGAATTATATGTAAGATCTTTTTTTCCACAATAATAAATTAAATAAGAACTGTTTTTTAAACTGTATATATATTTTTTTGTAATTTTAATTTTTTTATTTTAATTCCCTCTCAAACCCAGCAGCATGTCACAAGAGCTCTTTCCCTCGTTAAACTCCTCTATTGAGAGTTATATATATAGTATTTTAAACTATTATTGGCACAATCATCAATTAAACAAGAGATCCATTGCTCTTTTCCCCATAATTCCTCTTGTGCGAGTGGCTCCGCTCTTAACGGGGTTATGCGCCTCCCAGAATAAATAGTTTTCTTAATATCGACTTCAAACACGTCGAAATATGACAGTTCCTACTTGAAGCACATCTAATGCCAGTACATGAACATATCACAAGGCCACATATTCGTTCACAAATCTCCGTGTTGCATGTAGACGGGCAGCAAAAGCGGAATATCTAATACTCATCGAGCATCAAACGCACTTTACCGCAGTGAAAAAAAAAAAAAACTGGTGATATTTCTTACCTTTAGTATACAGATAATATAAGACTCCGCACATAACTGCTGCGGCACACAGATCTCCCCGCAAAGCGCACGGCGGTGCCCCCCCTGTAAACCACATCGCTTCTCACCGAGCAACTAAAACACCTTCCGTCTGTCAAAGTTCCGATCAAATGCAGCCCAGGATTCTACTTCTGTTCTTCACAGCGTCGTCTGTGACGTCACAGCGTCGTCTGTGACGTCACAGCGTCGTCTGTGACGTCACAGCCGGGAGGTGGACGTACAACACGGGCCGCGTTATTCCGCGGGCTGCTTAATTAAGTACGCAGTGGAATAACGCAGCCCCGGTGTTACGTCATAGTGACCCTGCGTAGAAACAATGCGCTGGTACAAGCCTGGGCTTCAGTTGCTTATCGAAACTGTGACAGACGGAAGGTGTTTGATTCCTCGGTGAGAAGAAGGTGATATTTTAACGGTTGGTTTAGTTCGACATGACGAAGACAGATGGCGTGTCACTGCGCTCGTTGCTGTTTACGGCAGGAGTTGCAATCCTGGGATACGGAGTGTATTATTATATTTCCACTGAACGTAAGTAATATCACTTATTTAATTATGTATTTATTTATAGCGTTGACTAAGTAGGCTGTTGAATTATGATAAGGAAAAAAAAAATCACTCCTCGCAACAGATAAACCTGCACTGTAAAAAAAATAATAATAAAAAAACAATCTGTAATCGCCGGGTCTCTGGGACGTTTGCACGTTTACGCGCGCGCACGCACGCACGCACGCGCACGCACACACAAACACACCGCGGGAAAGTTGGATTTATTATAAACGTACAAAACTGACAACACGCGCGTTTTCTTACTCTGGAGTGGACCGAAAAAAATCTGGAGCTAATAAGCGTTTCAGAAACGCAGGTTACAGGTGTTCTGTCAATTCATCCTAGTCATCTTCCTACCAGGCTTTCTGCGCATGCGCGTTCCAACGCACGACCTAGACAACCGTTTACGATTGATTTCACTAAGGTTACGGATGGAAACCTCGCAGCATATCAAACATATTGCAGTGTTGGGTTACAGTATGGATTATCTGTTTTATTTGTTTGCTTACATTTTACATGAGTGATTATACATAGACACTTTCCCAAAAGACAATTATCATGCCAATAAAACACAGCTATTTTTTATCTAACAAATTATTTATACACCTCACAACCTGTTTGCTTTTTAAGACATGATAAGACCTCCAAAAAGTCCCAGATGAAATAAATTGAAAAATTGAAAAAATAAATCTTTCGAAAAAATACGGCACTTGCACACTGGCATCAGCACTATCAGACATTATTATAATGATGATGACAATGACATAGCTATGACATCCTGGTGTTGATATCATAGTGCTTGGGCCCGTTAAAAGATGCTTAGAAAAACAATCGGGCCCTCACACACTATGACATTGGCAGTGTATCAGCACTATCATAGCAAAGATGATGACAACATTGCTATGATGACATAGTGCCATTGTCAGAGTACTTGGGCTGTAATAATCCTTAGAAGAACAATAGGGCCCTTCACACAAAAAACCTGTGTGGATTTTTATTATAATTTGTAAATTATACATAATTACATTTCAAAAGATTTTTTTATTATAGTACAACTGGGACACAGTTTTACTATAATTCAGTCTATTATAGCTACAAACTCCAACCATTAGCTTTCTAAAAATTCAGTTTGTTTATATGATGTTGGTCTTTCGGCGGCAAGGGGTCGCCACAGCGGACACTTGGTCCACACATACAAGCTTGGCACAGGTTTTAATTCGGATGCTCTTCCTGATGCAACCCTCCCATTTTACCCGGAGCTTGGGACCGGCACTGTATCCAGTGGCTGGGAATCGAACCCGACCCTTTCGCATGGCAGGTGAAACACCTACCACTGAGCCACCAGTGCCCATTAGTTTGTCGTTTTTTCACATTGCAAAATCTAATGGTTTTAGTTAACAGCGACAATAGACTGGATTATAATACAATTGTTTTTACATGTGTACCCCTCGTAAACTAAAAGCTTTTGAAATGTAATGATATTTTTTTGAGAAATATAAAATAAAAAAAAAGTAACAACCTGAATTTTAAAAATAGAATGGTTAAAGTTACTAAGAGTAACACACTTGTTTATAGTACAATTAGTTTTACATGTATATCTCACATTAACAAAAAGCTTTTTTCGTCTTCTTTTTTTTTTTTTTTTATTCAAAAGAAAATAAAAATGGAATTTTAAAAATCTAACGATTGTGGTAAGTATCAATAATAGACTTCATTATAGTAAAACCTGTGCCAAAGTTGTGTGCAGATCAGAAGGTCTGCTCTGTCGACTCCTTGAAGAGAACACACACCTTTAAAATAATCTCTGAAAAACTGATCTGATCATTCGGCTGCGGGCTCTTATTTTTTCCACGATGGGCATCTCAATAATAATAATAATAATAATACAATCATGGAAAGGTCAAAGGTTATAATAAAAATTTTTACTTGTCTTGTTTGAGCCACCAAACAAGAACAGGATCGTGGTACGATAATTAAAAGAGACTAAAGTCATTTTTATTTTTAAATATTGTTTATATTTTTATTATCGTACCGCAATTCTGTTCTTGTTTGGTGGGCTGATCCATGGAGTGCTGTGTGTAAACTGCCATGAACCAGCTACAACACGCACATATTGATGTAGAGACCCGGACCACAAGGTCTGTCTCTCAGCTTGTATTGTAGGTTAATCAGCATTGCCCTTATTATCAACTTAAATTAATTTACTGCCAAAAATAGAAGCTTGTTTAAAACGTTTACTGGTCCCCAGAATATCAGTACTGGTGCACATTCCCCAGTAAAAGGGGTTTATCGAAGCCCATTATAGAAACTGTGGTCTACAGTTTAGTCCTGCATTGAATCTGGATTTCTTTTTTTTTTATGTCAGGTGTTTGTTTAGATTTTTTGATCTAGAAGTTAATACCAGCTGGAATAGAACTAGCAGTCCTGGCCATTTTTTAACTAATATTAAAAATGATCAATAGAGGGTGGAGTTGCCTTGAGGACTAAAAATGTATCCGGTTTTCATTACAAATGCATTGTCTCCTGCGTCTTCAAATTATTAGTATATTCAGTGACTGGCCACTTTAATAAGAACACCTTTACACTTGCTCGTTCATGCTATTATCCAATGTCACAGCAGCCCAGTGCAAAAATGTACAAATGGGTCAAGAACCATTCTCCTCTTGACCTTCAGCGAAGCATATCCACTCATGATCTGCATCCCACTGGATGTTTTATTCATTCACTTGTTCATTTATTTATATATTTATTCATTTATTTTGCACCCTCCTGTGTAGACTCTGCACAATTGCACTGCAAAGAAGTAACTGGTGTCCAAGTGTTCCTATTAAAGTGCAAGATCAATAGTTACTATTCTGGCTGTATCAGCTCTAATTTGCATCAATAATTGAGAACTGGTTATAAACCAGAGTTTGAAAAATCGAAACATTTTTGTGGTGATTTGATTTGATGCAAAAAAACAGTCACAGGTTCACCATAATGTGGTGATGACAAGAACTTTATGCACTTCTCATAAATTTGCAGAAATATACTCGTTAATTCATCTTTTATAGCACTTATCCTGTAGGGATAAGTGTACTCGGAGAAAACGCACTAAATACAGGGAGAACATGCAAACTCCAATCACACAGACCCCGAGGCGGCAACTGAACCCTGGCCATGGAGGTGCAAGGCAACAGTGCTAACCTCTAAGCCACCATCGCCACCTACAGGTGAATTAGTGATAGTTTATAAACACACCTGCTGCTCCATCATGTGCTCTCTGTGATGGTTACGACTTAGCGCCTCTAGTGGTCAGTTCTCGCCAAGATATATAGAACCCAGTTTGAAGAATTTGCCCAAAATATCTTTATGTATAATGTATATGCTTTATTTTATTAATATTCAGATGCATTTCAGCTCATGTGATTTTGTTTTGTTTCTGCATTTATTACCACAAGAATATCTGATTGAATTCAACAGAAGACTTGAAAGCATTGAAGAAAATCTACAAAGATTACGTCAACAAAATGTAAGTGACAGATGTTTCGTATTAAAACTAGAGCACCAACCTTTGTATATTAGGTTCTTTGTACATACAGTGCCTGGCAAAAGTATTTACACCCCTTGAACTTGGCAACCATAAACATAAATGTATTTTATTGGGACTTTACTGTATGTAATAGACCAACACAACATGGCACATAATTGTGAATTGGAAGGAAAATAATAAATTATTTATATAAACCACTTACCTTCAGAAGTCACCTAGTTTAGTAAATAGATTCCAGCTGTGTGTAATTTATTGTGTGTCATTTAATCTCAGTATAAACGCAGCTGTTCTGTGAAGGCCTCAGAGGTTTGTTAGAGAACATGAAGCCTAAGGAACACACAAGACAGGTCAGGGATAAAGTTGTGGAGATGTTTATAGCAGGGTTAGGTTAGTAAAAAAATATCCCTATCTTTGAACATCTCACAAAGCACTGTTCCATTCATCATCCGGAAATGGAAAGAGTACGGCACTGCAAACATACCAAGACATGACCGTCCACCTAAACTGACAGACAGGGCAAAGAGAGCATTAATCAGAGAAGAGCCAATGTTAATGATGTCAAAAAAAGTCATAATGTTTGTAACTTGTAAACCAGGAAGGTTTTATTATTTTAATAAAAATGTGTGTTATGTGTGTGTCAGTGTACAGCCGGGGCTTGTGGATTAAATGTGAAAGTTAAGGAGTCAGAATTTCCTTTCTGACTACATTTCCTGGTGTATCATGCTTTAGACTCTACTCCAAGATAAGTTTTAAATGTTTGTTCCATTTCCACTTGCTGGTTCTCAGCTGATCCCGTAGGTCATGGCTCTGCAGGTTCTCCTCCTGTGTCTGCTCTCCGTGTCCTCGTCTCGCACTGCGGTGACGCAACCCAAAGAACAGGACCGGTCCTCCTTCCTGAAATCGACCAGCTGAGAGACCTTCCCCTGGAACAAGATGAGGCTTCCATAGAGCATCTCTTCACTCCATTACACTCTCCTCATCCACCCCAACCTCACCATGATTTTATTTTTTTTGCAATTCTCTAGATGTTCTGTTTCTAATTTCACTTTTTTAATTTATATAGTTGAAACCAGATATTGATGTATACTTAAAAAAAAAAAAAAAAACTTTTTTTTCTTTACTGTCAAACGTTAAATCAGAGTCAACTTTTTCTGTTTTACATCAATAAATATTAATATGTTTTTTGCATTTGTTAAATGTCAGAATTGAGTGATTGAGAATGTTATGTACTTTTTAAATCACTTTCATTAAAGTCAGAAGTACATTAAGTTTATTGTGTCTTTAAACAAAAAGAAAACTCCACATGATTCCATTCTGAGCTTAAGAAGCTTCTGATAGGTTCATTGATTCCATTTGAGTTGATTAGTGGCACATCTGTGGATGCATATAAAGACACACCTCAAACACACAGTCTCTTTCTTTCACATCATGGTAGCATCAAGAGAAATCAACCAAGACATCAGGAAAAGAATTGTGGATTGTAGAAGTAGTCTTACAGCTGATCAGTTATTAATGTGTTCTAAAGTCCTCACTCAACATTTATGAATTACAATTAATGCGAAAAATGCTGATTTTGAATTTAAATGAAAAATAAAAAATTGTCAGAATGAGAAAGATGTCATTTTATCCGCCCATGTAATTTTAAACGCCCACAAAACCCTGACTGCAGGGTTTGATTGACAGCTGCACCTTACATCACAGTAACAATATAAACAGAATCTCAGGTGTTTTATTTTGGCCTGAGAGACAGTGGGACAATAAAAAAAAAATTGTTTCATTTTAATTACATTTTTTATTACTTTTTTGTTGGCACACACACTAATGAATACAAATTTTGATTATAAACCTAAAAGTCGGGAAGGAACTTTCTAAAGTGCCCCGATCGTAAGAAATAATGGAAACTTCACTGATTCATTCCACAACCAAAAGTATTCATATAGAAAATGAAAATAAAATAAAAAAAATCAAACCAATTAGCCTGCATTTACCTTTGAAAAGAATCAGGCTGTGTGTGTGAAGCAGACAGGAGAGGGGGCGGAGTTATTGTGTAGGACGACTTTCACACGACCAGGCACTCGCGTTAACTTTAACCTGCACTTTACCTTTGGAAATATCACTAGTGATGGAGAGGAGGAGGAGGAGGATTATTAGGAGGAAGACTAACACAAACATGCAGGCGCTGATGTTGACTACTCAGACTGTAAACTAAATTTGCAATGGAAATCCTGGATGCTTCTAAGTTTTCTACTTTCTTGGACCGTGAACTCAGGACGGCTTTACAGGACAGACATTTCTGTCATCGTGCTTCCGGACTGATTCATTGAATCCAGTGAGGCGACTCATTTTTCCCGCACCCCCACACGCACACACAGATACAATATACCGGACTTTAGACATTTTATAACTTACACACTGAAAAGATTGTATAAAATTGTACATATTACTATCTGGTGCACTGCAGTATCTATTTTTGTACAAAAAGCCAAAGACTATGATACCTTTTATAAAATGCACAGACGACTTCACAGACTTGGAGGACTACACGTCATCAGTGACCAGCTACATCAACAAGTGCATCGATGACGTCACTGTCTCCAAGAACATCATCTCACGCTCCAACCAGAAACCGTGGATTACTGCGGAGGTGCGTGCTCTTCTGAAGACCTGAGACTCCGCCTTCAAAGCTGGGGACAAGGTGGCCCTAAGAACAGCAATCGCCAAACTGTCCCGGGCCATCAGAGAGGCGAAGCACACACATGCCCAGAGAATCTATAACCACTTCAGAGACAGCGGTGACACACGGCGCATGTGGCAGGGCACACAAAACCATCACTCCAGGACATCATCACCTGCCTGTGACAGTGACAGCTGCCTTCCAGATGCATTGAACAGCTTCTACGCTCAGTTCGACATGCAGAACGACAAGACGGCGAGGAAGACCACCCCTCCGAACATCGTCATGAGGCACATCAAGACCCTCTGGGTCGCACCCTCACCGGACCCACTGCAGTTTGCGTATCGACCAAATTCAGTCCCCTGCTGTTCACACTGCTGACTCATGATTGTGTAGCGACACACAGCTCCAATCATATCATCAAGTTCGCTGATGACACGACCGTGGTGGGTCTCATCAGCAAGAACGACGAGTCAGCGTACAGAGAGGAAGTACAGAGACTGACTGGTGTAAAGACAACAACCTGTCTCTGAACGTCGAAAAGACAAAAGAGATGGTTGTTGACTTCAGGAGGACACAGAGTGACCAAGCTCCGCTGAACATCGACGGCTCCTAGTGTGGAGATCGTCAAGAGCACCAAATTCCTGGGCGTCCACCTGGAGGAGAACCTCACCTGGTCCCTCAACACCAGCTCCCTGCATAAGAAAGCCCAACAACGTCTTTTCCTCCTAAGAAGTCTGAGGAAGGCCCAGCTTCCACCACCAATCCTCACCACGTTCTATAGAGGAACTATTGAGAGCATCCTGAGCAGCTGGATCACCGTCTGGTTTGGGAATTGTACCATATCAGACCGTAAGATCCTACAGCAGATAGTGAGGACAGCTGAGAAGATCATCGGGGACTCTCTCCCTTCTATCGAAGACATTTACACCACACGCTCTTCACCCTCCTGCCATCTGGAAAAAGGTACCGAAGCATTCGGTCATGAACTGACATGCACACACTTGCACAAACACAGTACCACTCTGCTCTTTTTGCACATTATTTTTGACTGTAATTTGCACAAATGTTTCTTCTTTAACTACCTCAACTCGCTACCTCATACAACGAAAGTATTAGAACGTGCCATGTTGTGTTGTCACGCTATTGCGCTTGTTTTGCACATTTGCACGTGCACTTTATGTTGTCTTTTGTTGTCACTTTTTGGATAGGTTTTCATTTAATTTCAGATACAGTATACATTTTTTAAAATTACATAACTAGAGATATGGAGATCTTGTATTGATGATTAAACTCTTATTTAGCACATTTAGCAGACTCTCGATGGGGTTAAGGTCTGGACTCTGTGGTGACCACTCCGTGTGTGAAAATGATGTCTCATGCTCTCTGAACCACTCTTTCACAATTTGAACCTGATGAATCCTGGTATTGTCGTCTTGGAATATGCCTGTGCCATCAGCGGGAAAAAAAATCCACTGATGGAAAAACCTGATCATTAAGTGCGTTTGATTCTTGGGCACATAACGTTGCTGAGCCTCAACCTGACCAACTGAAGCAACCCCAGATCATAACACTGCCTCCACAGGCTTGTTCAGTAGACATTAGGCACTCCATCACTTCATCTGCCTCTCTTCCTATCTGAGAAACTGTAACTCTGGACTCATCAGACCACATGACCTTTCTCCATTGCTCCACAGTCCATTGTTTAGGCTCCATAGCAAACTGAAGCTTTTTTTTTTTTCCAATTAGTGACCTCTTTTACTTTTATTCTGTATTTTTATTTAGGATCTCTGCAATACGTCAGGCACTAACTATGATCCGTTATTTTACATTTTACTGGTACCAATGGTGAATTATTGATGATTTATTCTAGCGTTAAAATAAAAAAAGTCCACCAAAATGAGCTGTTTGCTTGCCTCGGGTTTGTTAACAGTGGGTCTAAAGTAAACACTGGAATGCAAAGAGCCTTTATTCTTCAAACCCGAATATCCTCTTCGTGAAAGCGTGTGAGCGTTTTACTATTTGCACATTAAGGTACCAGAACAAGTGCATTGATGTAATCATGCAGTGCTATCAGAGCTTCTGTTATAGAAAAACTAATCAACACCTTATGACCAATCAGAATCCAGAGTTGTATAGCCGTGATTATAGTCAATATGACTCAGTAGTGAATGAATATCACTGATTGCAAGTAATGTAAGAAAAGGCTCGGAGGAAACGAACAGTTTCATCACTGTCAGTTTAACTGCTCACTAATTACTTCTTAGTCTCTGTTGTGAATTAAAACCGAATGTCGTAAATCAATTCAGCATTAAAGAATCACCAAACTGTAAGACTCAACTATTTCAGTATTTTGTGTTTTAGGAAATTGGAGCATCAGGATGCTGAAGATGTTGTCTTTATTGACAAAAGCCAAAAGGCATCAATTGTTATTGCTTTAATTGATTTTATATGACTAATAATTCATTCTTAATGTATTAAAGATCCACTCTTCTTTCTTCCTCCTGGACCATCACCTCCTGGACCATCACCTCCTGGACCATCACCTCCTGGACCATCACCTCCTGGACCATCACCTCCTGGACCATCACCTCCTGGACCATCACCTCCTGGACCATCACCTCCTGGACCATCACCTCCTGGACCATCACCTCCTGGACCATCACCTCCTGGACCATCACCTCCTGGACCATCACCTCCTGGACCATCACCTCCTGGACCATCACCTCCTGGACCATCACCTCCTGGACCATCACCTCCTGGACCATCACCTCCTGGACCATCACCTCCAGGACCATCACCTCCTGGACCATCACCTCCAGGACCATCACCTCCTGGACCATCACCTCCCGGACCATCACCTCCCGGACCATCACCTCCAGGACCAGCTACAGGATGGGCTGAGAACCAGAAAGTGGAAATTAAACTTGGAGTAGCGTCTAGGCATGATACACCATGGATATCTTTTGGGTTTACAATAAATTAGCATTTATTTTCTGATTCATTAACTTCCACATTTAATCCACAAGCCCTGGCTGTAAACTGACACACACACATAACACTGCAAAAAAAAAATAAAACTCCTGGTTTACAAGTTTTTTACATTTTTATTACATTACATTTTTTTATAACCTAACCCTGCTTTAAACTTCTCCACAACTTTATCCCTGACCTGACCTGTCTTGTGCCTTGATGCTGCTTGTTCACTAATGTTCTCTAACAAACCTCTGAGGCCTTCACAGAACAGCTGTATTTATACTGAGATTAAATTACACACAGCTGGACTCTATTAACTAATTATGTGACTTCTGAAGGTAGTTGGTTCCAATTGATTTTAGTTATGGGTTACAGGGATTGTAAAAAAAAAAAATATATATATATATATATGGAAAAACATTTGAAAATTTTATTTTATTTATTATTTTTCTTCCATTTCACAATTACGTGCCGCTTACTGTTGGTCTATCAAATAAAATCCCAATAAAATACATTTTGTTGTGTAACCACATACGTTTGTGGTTGTAACATGACAAAAAGTTCAAGGGGTATAAATACTTTTGCAAGGCACTGCATGTACAGAAATACACAATGATAAAGATGTGTGCTTCAGCTCTAGTTTAATACGAAGCATTTCTCACTTACGTTGTCCCAGTGCTATGGTGTTTCTTTCGATTCTTTCTAGTCTTGTGATGATTTCGTCTGGAAAAAATGCAAAAATAAAAATCACATGAGCTGACATGCGTCTGAATATGAATCAAATAAAGCATATGCATTGTACATTCTAAAGATTTTCGGCAAATTCTTCAAACTGACCACTGGAGGCGCTATTTGCGAGAAGTTGTAATCATCACATGATGGAGCATTTTATTTGCGAAAAATACATTTATTTTTTAAATCACATTTGTATAACAGTTACCAGGTTATTTTCACTGCATCCGTAATAGAGTTTTAAAGAACCGCTAACAAAACTTAACTTCATGTGACTGACTTATCACTAACAGTGTAACTAAACCATATGTGTGTGTTCCAGCGGTTACATAATGTTTACTCTGTAGGTTTATATAATAATTTTAATGTAGTGCGATTCAATGGTATTTATACAGCACATGTGTCGCAAAGCAGCCTTACAGAATAAAAGTAATATTGAAACATCCTGCCTGGTCACATCTACTCTGCTCAGGCTGATAAAATGAACTTTACTTCTTTACTTTATAGACTGAGAAGGAAAGGCAGAGAGAGAGAGAGAGAGAGACATTTTTGTAACGTTACCATCCTTGGAGAATTTTCTATAAAATAAATAAATGAGGGCAAGAGCCACCGCCCCCCCTCCGACGCCTATCACCACCAGAGGGCGTGGGACCCCAGTGTGTTTTTGGGGTAGTCCCAGCACCCTCCGGCCGACGAAAACAAGGCAGCGGTCGATAAGCTGGTCCATCTTGTTTAATGTCTTAGTTGGAAATGACTAAAGAATTAAATGTGACCGTTTTTTTAACGACTTTTAACAGTCTGAAATATACCGTTTGTTTGTGTTCGAATTTTCATCTGTAATAGCAGCAGCATTTAAAAACAATGATGAAACTTCACCCCAAGAAGTTATAATAATAATAATAATAATAATAATAATAATAATAATACTTGTTGTTGTTGTTTTGGTTCTTTTGTTTCGCTTTGTTGTCCTTAATAATACATACTCAAATGACATAATTATTGTATGAAATAATGTATATAACATGTTTCATCCAAAAAGCACTTCAGTAAAAGTTAGATGTCAAATATTTATTCAGTTTTCATTTCATCTTTTGACTCTTGAAGATTTTTATGTATACATGAGATAAGACATATGAAATGCTTTGTGGAACTGAATATGGTTGATATTTTGTGTTTCAAGAAATGATAATACACTGTGGATTTTATGTAATGTATGTGATATTTTGGTTTAATTCCCGCTGCAGGGTGTGTGTGCATGGAGTTTCCTCCCACAATCAAAAGACGTGCAGATTAGGCTAACCGGCGTTCCAAACTGAATGAGTGTGTGCACCCCGCAATGTGCAGGGTGTAACTTGCCTCAAAGTCTCCCCCAGTAACCCAGTATACAGGATAAGCTGCATAGATGATGAATGAATGAATGAATTTCTGCTCATTTATGAGAAGTGCATAAGAACAAACATTCACAAACATAATGGAGTCGACATAGAATAGTGCAATAAATAAATGAATGAATGAATGAATGAATAAATAAACAAAACCTCCAGTGTGGTGCAGATCATGAGTGTAAATTGGCTTTTGACCTGTTTGTACGTTTTTGCACTGGGCTGCTGTGACATTGGATAATAGCATGCATGAGGAAGTGTGCAGGCGTTCCTATTAAAGTGGCCAGTCACTGAATATACCAGTAGTTTAAAGAAGCAGGAGACAATGAATTTGTAATAAATCTCCACCCTCTATTTCTCTGTGTTAATATTTAAAGGACTGCTAGGTCTGTTTCAGCTGGATCAAAACATCTAAACAAATGCCTGACATAAAACAATCCAGATCCAATGCAAGGCAAAACTGTAAATCTCAGTTTCTATCATGGGCACTGATAGACCCCTTTTACTGGGGCATGTGAACCAGTATTGATCTTCTGTGGCCCAGTAAAACATTTGAACAAGATTCTATTTAAAGTTAAAAATGCGGGCAACGCTGATTCACCTAAAATACAAGCTGAGATGGACCTTGTGGTCCGGATCTCTACACCAATGTCTGTGAGTCGTAGCTGGTTCATGGCCGTGTACACACAACATTCCATGTATCAGCCCATCAAACAAGAACTGGGTTGCAGTACAACTTTTAACTTTTATCGACTCCTGTAGATGAGCATCAGAATATTATTCAGACATGACAGAGACAAGGAAGAGACAAGTAAACAAGTGAACAAGAGAAGTACAAAATGAACTCAAACGATGACCTTTCCATGATTTTAATATTGTTATTATTATTATTATTATTATTATTATTATTGAGATGCACATCATGGAAAAATAAGAGACCACAGCAAAATGATCAGTTTCTCAGAGTTTAATTTTATAGACGTGTGTTTTGGTAAACGTAACAGTGTTGTTTTATTCTATAAACTGCTGAGAACATTTCTTCCAAATTCCTATTAAAATGTTATTATTTACAGCATTTATTTAAAGTTAACAACAGCACATCAAAAATAACCAAAACAATGCAGTTTGCAGATCTTGAATAATGCAAAAGAAACAAGATTACGTTCATTTTTAAGCAATATGGTATAATGCTTTAACAAAGGAATGTTCCGAAATCAGTATCTGGGTAGAATAACCAATACACAACCCCAGCACACAAGTAACACAAGTAACTGTGCACATGTTGTCCCTGATATGCATTTGATGACATATCAAAATGAATGTACTATAAAGGTAAAAGGAACAAAACGTTTTTGATGAATTGATCGTCATCCTCATCTCCACTGTGAGGGCAGGTGATGTGCTGGAGAGAAACCTACAGTATATTGATAGCATAAACATGGGAGGAACTAAATGTTATGACTGTAGCTTCACTTTGTGTGTGACGCGACTAAATACACTCACCTAAAGGATTATTAGGGACACCTGTTCAATTTCTCAGTAATGCAATTATCTAATCAACCAATCACATGGCAGTTGCTTCAATGCATTTAGGGGTGTGGTCCTGGTCAAGACAATCTCCTGACCTCCAAACTGAATGTCAGAATGGGACAGAAAGGTGATTTAAGCAATTTGGAGCGTGACATGGTTGTTGGTGCCAGACGGGCCGGTCTGAGTATTTCACAATCTGCTCAGTTACTGGGATTTTCACGCATAACCGTTTCTAGGGTTTACAAAGACTGGTGTGAAAAGGGAAAAACATCCAGTATGCGGCAGTCCTGTGGGCGAAAGTGCCTTGTTGATGCTAGAGGTCAGAGGAGAATAGGCCGACTGATTCAAGCTGATAGAAGAGCAACTTTGACTGAAATAACCACTCGCTACATTATCATTCTGTATTCAATTCAATTCAATTTTATTTATATAGAGTTTTTAACTGTGGTCATATACTATACACACTAACATCATATCCCCAGCATTATTTACTGCATGTATCAGCAGCTGTTCAAACATCCACGTCCTGTTATTTTCTGAAGCTCCCAGGCAGTGGTTAACTCCTGGACACCTCTTTTGTCATCTTTGGACATTTTATCATCTCCCCAAACTAAACAGCAAAACTAAAGTAAATAGAAAATGTATCCGATGGGAGAAAACACAGACGGGTGACAAAATAAAGGAAAACACCGTTATTGCCTAAGTAATGCATTTAGCCACAATGACCTATCAACAGACCTTCTGTGCTCCCTGGCATCAATCTCCAAGTTTCTGCTGGTATGCCGCAGCAAGACGGACCCTAAGTACAATGGTGAGGCTACACGGAGCAGAGGTAAAGAAGGTGCAGGACTTTAAGTACTTAGGATCAACGGTCCAGAGCAACAGAGAGTGTGGAACGGAGGTGAAGAGACAGCCAGGTTGGAATGGGTGGAGAAAAGTGTCAGGTGTGTTGTGTGATAAAAGAATATGAGCGAGAATGAATGAATCAAGACAGTGGTGAGACCAGCGATGCTGTACGGCTTAGAGACACTACAGAGGCACTACAGCAAGACAAAAGACAAGAGGCAGAGTTGGAGGTAGCAGGAACGAAGATGTTACGGTTCTGTTTGGGAGTGACAAGGATGGATAGGATCAAGAATGAGTTCAACAGAGGGACAACCCATGTTAGATGTTTTGGAGATAATGTCAGAGAAGCCAGATTGAGGTGGTTTGGACGTGTTCAGAGGAGAGATTGTAAGCATAATGGTAGAAGGATGCTGAGGTTGTAACTGCCAGGCAGGAGGTCTAGAGGAAGACCAGAGAGGAGCTTTATGGATGCAGTGAGAGAGGACATGAAGTTAGTTGAGGTGAGAGAAGAGGATGCAGAGGGTTAGATGGTGGCAGATGATTCGCCCCTGAAAGGGAACAGCTGAAAGACGAAGAAGAAGAAGAAAAGTTAAACCAGCACAGTTAATAGTTTCTTATTCTGATAAATCAGAGTTATATTCTATATTTACAAAATATTTGAGACAAAAGTGAAATTCAACATTTTCATGACATTTTCATTGTTTTAAACAATGGCACACGAGGTAAGAATAAATTATTTTATGCAATTAAATTGCTACACAACAGCCAGTATTTAATACGACGTCCTTTATTCTTCGAAACCTGCTGGATTTAGCTGGGCATAGAGTCATAAAGACATCTGCAGTTCTCTGGTGTGTCTCCCTCAACCCATGCCTGCTTGATTACTGAAGATCAGGAATAGAAATTTGCCACAGAGGGCCATACTGTATGTTGTCCAAATATTATTGGACACCACTCTATTTTCTCTCTCTCTCTCTCTCTCTCTCACACACACACACACACACACACACACACACACACACACACACGCATTCATACAGAAACACACATACAGTACATACACACGTAATTTACTAACACATATATATTTCTTTAATTGCCCCACCCCCCTACCCCACGATTAGCAATAAATCTTTTTCTCAGTTTTGGTTTTGTTTTGGTTCATTGGTTTACAGTCCTGTTCAGAGTTAGTGGTTTGCTCAGCTTCTGTCCATTTTTACTTCTGACTCCTGAGTGTCAATGGATTTTTGGGTTATTTTTCTCGCTGCTTTTGCCCTTTTTTACTTGTCTTTTTTTTTTTTTTTTTACATCTGGTGTTAGTTTAGACACTCTGAGGAGCAAGAAAACTGCTTTTCAATGTCTGTAGGCGTGTCTGTGTGCTGCACCCATAGACACGCCTTCTCCTTCTCCTTCATTATTCTCAGTCTGACTGCGAGCTTTGTGTTTGGTGGTGGTCGTTGGTTCTGTGGACGTCTCCTGTCTTTTTCTCCTCGGGGCGGGTCAGCATTAGAGGCGTGGTCACTCTGCGGTGTCTACTGTACAGGCATCAGGTTTTACATTTGCGCTGTTTACAGTGGTGTAAATTTTAGTTTCTGTGCCGAGTGCAGCGTGTGTCCCTGTGGTGCCAGTGTGTTCAGGACTGACCTTCGTGAGTTCTGACTAGGTCGTGTCGCTGTGGCCCACAGCAGACTCGGGGTCCCCAGTGTTTCCAGGCTGACTGTTTCCCAGCCGGGTCGTCCCGAGCTCCCTAGCTGAGCCTTTTGTGTCTGTTGTCACCACACTCTAAACACCTCAGCTGCTCCGTGGTAGAAAAAAAAAAACTTTGTAACTGCTGTCCCCCTCTTTACACTTAAAATTTACATGAAGTGTCTGTTCTTTGTTATCTCTCGTGGGACTGACGATCCTCCCGAAGCGGGCCACCTCTTTCACTATTGCCTTGGCCTTAATAAATAGAGGCACAATATCACCACTGTACTGTGTACTGTGGATCCTCTCACATATATTCCGCTCTTTATTAGTGTGCTCACAACATTCATCTTTGTGAGAAACACCACCACTGCTTTATTAAGTTAAGTTTCATCGTCTACTGAGAAGAAGCGGCCCTACTGCTGAGGTCACCACTCAAGGAAGTTGTAAGGTGTCAAAGTGAAGTGGTAAAAGAGTATAATGTATTATAACGTGTCTGACACATGAAGGGAACATAAAGGAACCAGAGGCCACAAACATGAACAGATTTATTAAGCACGGCCTTGTTCAAGTTTAAAGGCATGCAGTCATAGTGAAGATAGACTCATTAAAAGCACTGTGGTTTTGGGGCACCTAGGTGACGGGTGCGGGTCCATGGGTCGAAGCTCAGTAGATGCACAGTGGATGACACAGACCGGGATGTGTTCCGGCGCAGCATTGATGACATCATGTTTACAGAAGTGGTTGTTGGATGTATCGGGAAGCTAGCTAGACTTTTACAAGACATGGGAAATGCATTTATTATCTGAGAGCATGACATGAGGAGAGCATTCAGGCGCATGAACAGCACGACAAGACAACACTCAGGTCGAGTCCTCACAGTCCTCAGGGCCAGTTAGCACCAGTGATCAAGATAATATTCAACCTCTCCTTGTAATCCCCACATTCTTCAAAAGGTCCATCATTGCATCCTGCCCGCCTCAATGACTATCGCGCTGACATCAGTTGTGATGAAGTGCTTTGAAAGGCTGGTCAGAGACTTCATCATCTTCTCACTTACCTGATTCCCTGGTGGAGGGGTGATGGATCCGGCTTGTTTTGCTGATACAAGACCTGAGAAACCAGACTGTACATTGCTTTTATGTAACTTTACCAGGCTTTACTATAGAAACAGCTGAAATTGCTTATACACAGTCTGTAATACAACTGCATTATGCAATCATCAGTCCTGTTGTCCACATGTTTTCTCACTCACCTTCTTGACACCCCACTTGTCTGCGTCACAGTTCTGTTCTTTTAGCTGCTGCACTAAGCCACGCATTGCGTACAGTTGATTCTGCAGCTCAGTCCGCTCAAGCTCCTGCTGAATATTGGACTCCATTACCTTCTCATAATTCTCCTTCAGGGTTTTGTACATCTCATTCTCTTTCTGATACAACTAAAACACAATAAAACAAGGCATTTAAAATTCAAAGTTAAATGTCTTGCTTCACTAAACAGAAAGTGTTTCGTTATACTACTTTTCTAAGCAAAAGGCTGTAAACTGCTTTATAGTTAATTATTCAAACGTAAACTAAAAAAAAAAAAGACAGACACGACTGCCAACAAGAGACAAACTGCAACTTGCATAAAGAGCTAACTTTCACAAATATATTCAGGAGTTTCACCATGTAAAACCTGATCGGTAAGAAGTTCAGGGTCCCTCCAAATACCTTAACTTTGTTGTCCTTTAGGCGTTTTGCCACAACTTTGGAAGTAGGTTTGGGTCACTGTCCATCTTCAATATATCCACATAATCTTCGCATTAAATTTTCAAGTCAGAAGTATACATACAATAAGTATATTTTGTCTTTAAACAAAAAGAAAACTCCAGATGATTCCATTCTGAGCTTAAGAAGCTCCTGATAGGTTCATTGATTCCATTTGAGTTAATTGGTGGCACACCTCAAACACAGAGCCTCTTTCTTTGACATCATGGGAAAATCAAGAGAAATCAACCAAGACATCAGGAAAAGAATTTTGGACGTCCACAAGTGTGGCTCATCCTTAGGTGCAGTTTCCAGATGCCTGAAGGTCCCACGTTCATCTGTTCAGACAATAATACGCATGGCAATGTACAACCATCATACCGCTCAGGAAGGAGACGGAGTCGTAGAGAGGGACGTTTTTCGGTGCGAAATGTGCGACTCAACCCCAGAACTACAGCAAACTTGTGAAGATGCTGGCTGATGCTGGTAAGACAGTCTCATTACCCACAGTAACACCACCAGGGTCCTGCATCACCCTGAGCTGAAAGGTTACTCTGGGAGGAGAAAGCCATTACTTCACAACCACCATAAAAAAGCCAGACTATGGTTTGCAACTGCAGATGGGGACAAAAATCTTAATTTCTGGAGTCTTTATTTCTTAATTTCTGGAATTTGGCCGTAACGGTATATTTGGAGGAAAACGGGCGAAGCTTTGAAGCCTCAGATCACCATCCCAACTGTGAGGGGGCGTAGTATAATGTTGTGGGGCTGCTTTGCTGCAGAAGGGACTGGTGGACTTAATAGATGGCATCATGAGAAAAAAAAAATTATGTGGATATATAGAAGCAACATCTGAAGACAACAGCCAGGAATGTTAAAGCTTGGGTGCAAATGGGTCTTCCAAATGGACAATGATCCCAAGCATACCTCCAGATTAGTTACAAAATATACAAAGCTTAAGTACAACGAAGTCAAGGTATTGGAGTGTCCATCACAACACACTGATCCCAATCCCATGGAAAATTTGTGGGCGGCACTGGACAAGTTCGAGTAAGAAGGACTACAAACCTGACCCAGTTACACCAGTTCTGTCAAGAGGAGTGGGACAAAATTCCATTTTTTTCTATTGTATGAAGCTTGTGGAAGGATACCCGAAATGTCTGGCCCAAGTGAAACAGTTTCGGGGCAATTCTACCAAATACTAAGGAGGAGTATGTATACATCTGACTTTGATGAAAGTGATAAAAAATACATAATTTAACAAATGCAAACAATATGTTAATATTTATTGGTCTAAAATAGATTTAATGTTTGACAGTAAGAAAAAAAAAAGTTAGTGTTTTTTCCTGAAGTATATGTAAATATCTGGTTTCAACTGTAAATCTTTCATCTGTTCCCTTTCACAGCGAATCATCAGCCTCCATCTAACTCTATCCTCTGCATCCTCTTCTCTCACACCAACTAACATCATGTCCTCTCTCACTGTATCCACGAATCTCCTCTGTGGAGCCACAGTGGGGAATGCAACCACACAGGGGGGCACAATCCAGTGTTTTCCTGCGCCAGTCCCAAGTCGGGATAAATGCAGAGTGTTGACTCAGGAAGGGCATCCGACATAAAACATTTGCCAAATCAAATTATGCCAATCAATAACAGGACTGGTTTCAACTGTAAATGCAAATCAACACAGTGTCACAGTTTGACTTGAAGTAGAAGAGTAAAGAACTGAGTGATTTCTCTTCATGCTCAGACAAATGTTCTGCTGAGTGGTTCAGAAAACTAAACACTTACCTTTGCCATAGGTTCCAGTCTGACCTTGGCCTGCCTGTTGAGGACCTCTTGTTCATTTTGCATTTTCCCCTAAAAACAAAGTCATTGATTGAAAACTATTTAAGAAAATACTTAGATTAAGCATTCCTAAACCTTTTGGGCTAGAAATGGGCAAAGCTACAGTATGTTAAACAGAGGACAAGCTAATTAAAACGTTCAGCCATCAGTTTGATTACTCCAGTGACCTTTTTCACAAAGAAAAAAAAAATCTATCATCAAGTCCACATTTTCTTGCTTACCCTCATTTCATTATCATCCATCATGTTATACTGAGTGATCTGAGTCTTCAGCTGATGCTCTCGTTCTTGCAAGGAGACAAACATGGAATTGAGGCGAGACATCTCGCGCTCCAGACTTTGAACTGTGAACAGATCGCTTTCATGTCTCGCTTGGTCTTCCTAGAAGTTGAGAAAAGTTTGTCGGCTTTACTTACTTCTACACACACTCAGATACTTTTGTGAAATCCACTCGTTGTTCGTTAGAACAGTCTGAAATGTTTTGGAGAGAAAATCTAGCACAAAACATGAGAAACACACACACAAGGACAAAACACTTCACAACAGCAGTTATGATTCATGAGAACAAAAGCTTACCAATATTATTTCATGAGAACTTTGGAGGGATCTGAATTGGGATATCAGGTAACGTTCATGTGCACTGCAAGCCTCAATATCCTGAAACACAGCCAAGGTGGAAATATCGTTTAAACTCATTTAAATGACAAAGAATTAACATAAAATAAAAACCCAAAGAAGTCTGTTAAAGTTAAAACCCGGGACTTGGAACTACATGGTGTTAAAAGGGAGTTTTGTCAAATTCAACAAATATCTCCTCACATTGCATCAGCTGTACGTTCTTTGTGTGGGCTGACACACAGATCCTTGCTAAAATAATTTAAAGCCCTGACAGTGTTAAAGGGAAACCTGTAACCATGGGTCACTTTGGGAGGGGACGGGACCTTTGATCTTTAGCTGGAAAATGTGCTACTGGAATGTAGAAATGTACATCTTAAAAATATTTTCATTATTTAATAAAGAAGATTATGATGATCATAACAGCCTGCTGCATTTCATTCTTATCATACGAATGCAAAAACACCAGCGCTGCTGACTGACACGGTTACTGGTTTATGTTTGAATTTTATGGTCATTTAGTTTCATTTATTTATTCAGTTAATAAATCTACTACAAAAAAAAACACAAAGCATAAGATGACACAAAGCCCTTTTGTGGATTTTCTAATTACACATGATGAATTTTAAGGTCTCGCTGTGTTAACATTTACTCTCGTTAAATTTGATGTAAATAAGAAATGAATATATTTCATTTAAATTCTACATTTGTACTGTAATTTTAGTACTGTGATTATACGTTCGTTTAATTACAGTGTTTGGCTTTGAGTTTATATGCTACAGTATCATGTGCAGCTGTCGATGAGAATAAACTAAGACCTGAAGCCTCAGTCTATGGTTATAGCGCCGCTTAGCGTCGTAAAAGCCGGCAAACGCAAAACCGTAATGCAGCCGCCGGGTGCTGCAACAGTAGCAGTGCAATTCTGGTTGAGTCACATCTGTAGGAGCCAATTTTACATTCGCGGTAACAAACCTAGGAAACTTTTAGCTAATCAGTTAAGAGGATTTAGAGCACAGCAACACATAAAAATTCGAATGGAGGATGGTACCATCGCTACTGATTACTCCAATATTAATAATGCATTTAAAATTTTTTACTCTCGATTATATACCTCTGAATTCCCATTGAGGACCATACTGGAGAACTCCCTTAATATGAATATCTCAATACTTTCCCCTGATACTAGATGAAGATTCACAAGAGGAAATCATTTCCTGACGGGTTCCCTGCAGAATTTGTTTAATCATTCTCCTCATTACTCGCACCACAACGAGTTTTTGTACATTTCGTAACTACAGGGATATATCTGGGATTAGAACATAAAGTCTCCCTTCATGCAGATGATCTTTAGTCACAGATGATCATATCACGGTCATGCAGATGATCAGACCCAGTCACCTTCCTTGCCGCTTTTGCTGTCATTGCTTGGTGAATTCAGCCATTTTTGAAGAACATTTTTAAAGAACATTTTGTTGAGTTGCTGAATTAAACAGAAGGGGACTTCTGGTGGCATGGTTCTAACCAATTTTCGTTTTTAGCTGCACTCCCCATCCCCTCAATTAAATTCATAAATAATTCGGTTATTAGGCATACTTTAAGACTATGGGCTCAGTTCAGAAAGTACAGTAGTTGGCTTTATCCTCTCCAGTCCTATCATTTCTAACAATCTCTTCCAACCTGCTTTACAGGATTCAGTGATTCAAGGATGATGTACAGTAAGTAAGTCAAGCTTTGCAAAGATCTTTCTGTTGATCACGAGGATGCATAGTTTGAACAGGTTTAACTTATCCAACCCTCACTTTTTCAGATATTTGCAAGTAAGACTAAATTTCCCTCTACGTAAAGGCCTAATATCCATTTGGTGGATTAATGGGTTTATTTATGGTGGATTAATGGGTTTGTGTTACACCACTTTGAGTAAAATTGGGAGAAAGACCTAAATTTGACACTGTCAGGTGAAACTTGGAACTCAGTTCTCGAGCTTGTCAACTCAACCTGCTTATGTGCCTGACACTCTTTAATACAGTTTAAGGTTGTACCCAGTTCTCCAAAGTTAAGTCTACCCAGGTGTCGATCCTTGTTGTTATAAATGTAAAAGCAAAGAGGCGTCAATTATTCATATAAGTGTAAGGTTTGTTTTTCAAACCATGTCTCACCTACTGAATTGCAATCTTGAACCAGACCCCTGATTGATCTTTTTGTCAATAATAAGCATCTAACTCCAGCTAAACATCGCTTACTGTCCAGGGTGTCCCTCCTGGCCCGGCGTTCTCTTTTATTTCAGTGGAAGGATGTCACCCCCCACCCACATCCAGGGGCTCAGGGATATTATGTCCTATTTTCTCATTTGTTCCTTCACTTTTTCATATAAATTTATAGTTTAATCCCCTTCTTATCTGAGTGGTTTGTTTTTCACCCGCTCTTTTCTTTGCATACAAAACCCAGACTTCCAGCTCCATGTTTTTGTTTCTTTCTTTTCCTTCTTTAAATATGCCTGGTGTCTAGCCTCTCTTAGACATGCAAGGCTGGCTTGGAGTTAGGGATGGGGAGGGTGGCAGGTGTTGGGTTTGTAAGGGGTTTATAAACACAAGTATACAAGTGCGTACAAGTGTGCCTTGAAATGCACACTATATGTTTGCTTTATGTCTCTGTGTGAAATGAATAAAAAATATTGTTTTTTACATACAATGTACAACACACACAGTGATAAAAAAAAAAAAAAAAACATGGGTTGGAAATTTTTTGAGAAAGCCACCTGAGAGAACCCATGTTCTTTTTTCACTGTGTGTGTTGTACACTGCATGACGCTGTTCTAATAATTAAATGTAACTAGTCAAACGAGAGCAATGCCATACCACAGTACAATACCACCACCTATTGGGCAGGAGTGTCACTGAGCGCGTTCAGCATAGGTGGCCGTTTAATTATCGACAAAACAATGAAAGCACACATACCGTCAGTAATGTACAATTCTTGCCACAATTCTTGGCTGGTGGAAAAATATCATCAACATTAGCTGAAACTAAAGCTAACTAAAAGCAAGAAATCATTTATTGCTATAGTGGTATTCATTATGGAGCGTTTTTCTATATATTTTTTTCAAATAATACAGAAAGCTAAACAAAATGATTACAGATAGATACTGGTCATGTAAAAGCAGCTTAAAAAGGAACAATATAATCCTATCACATCTATGCTATGCTATTTAAACCATGTGAAAAACTTCCCTGACCTAGAAAAAAAGGAAAAATAGCAAAAGAAACACTTACTTTTTCCTTCAAGCGGGAAGACCAGACTAAACCCTTAACTTGTTGAGTTTCAAATGGATTAAAGGAAGATTAATTGCTTAATGTGTCTGCCGAACCTCAATACGCTTAACGGCCTGCCCTGAACCGGGAGACGGGACAAACACACATGCATGATGTGTCTGAAGTCTTCCGTTTATTATCAGCATATTTCAGCTTTTGGCCAGGTGCCCTGTGCCACATGCAAAGAATTAGTCATAAACATGTAAGTCATAGAGAGACCCAGAGACAGACATTTGTACATTTGTCTGAATACGGACTATAGAGGGTTTTACCATACAAGGAATAAGGACATGGAATGAGGGAGCTGCTTTATGGGCACATAGGCACAGAAATCTCATCCCTAATAAAGAGGTGAGACTGATTCAAAATGATCTTCCAAAATATGTGATGATTTGGAATAATGTTAGTTTCCATCACTCAAACACTATCAGGCAATGGTATGAGACATTCTGCAGGGTTTTACTCAGTGTGTTTGTAGATCTAGAGAAAGCGTATGATAGGGAGCAGGAAGAGGAAGTCAGGAGTGGTAGTGAATTATGTGAAGGTGACACAGAATATGTACAAGGACAGCGTTCCCGCAGTGAGGTATGTCGTTGGTACGACTGGCTGGTTTAAGGTGCAGATGGGACTGCTCTTAGTCCCTTCTTGTTTGCAGTGGTGATGGACAGGTTGACGGATGAGGCTAGACAAGAGTCCCCATGGACTATGATGTTCGTGGATGATATTTTTATCATTAGCGAGAGTAGAGAGCAGGTTGAGATGAGTCTGGAGAGGTGGAAGGATGCACTGGAGAGAGGGGGCATGAAGATCAGTGGGAGTAAGGTGGAGTACATGTGTGTAAACATAGAGAGAGGGTGAGGAAAGGTGCAGTTGCAAGGAGTATATAGATATGGAATGTAGATGGGATTAAATACTTAGCGTCCAAAGCAATGGGGAGTGTGGTAGAGAAGTGAGGAAGAGAGTGCAGGCAGGGTGGAACGGGTTGAGAAGAGTAGCAGGAGTGATCTGTGACAGATAGTAGTAGGACCAGCAATGTGGTACGGCTTGGCGATGTTGCCGCTGACAAAAAGACAGGAAGTAGAGCTGGAGGTGGAAGAGCTGAAGATGCTGCGAGTTGCTTTGTGAGTCACAAAATGGACAAGATTACGAATGAGTATTCTATAGGGACAGTTAGGACAGGTAGGACAGTTTGGGGACAAAGTTAGAGAAGTCAGATTAAGATGGCTTGTAGATGTGCAGAGGAGGGATGAGGAGAAGAAGGGAGAAGAATGCAGCAGGTCTGCAATGATATTAAGAATATTAGAAAATACTGTACACTGTGCATTAACTGTTATGAAATAACCAGGAACTCTGCTGCCAGTAAGGTACAGTAAATGTACACTATGGGGTTAGAGTTAGGATCATAAGAAATGTGTTCAGTTTCACTGCAGTAACATTCAAGTAAATATGAGCAGGTTCTGACCTGATCCTGAAGAGCGCGCTCAACCGAAGAAATGGTTTTAGAGACTCTCTGCACTGGGTCTAAATGGGGGAAAAAATCATCATGAGCTGACATTCATCAGAGTATAAATGCTTAAAAATAAAGCATATAAATATTATACACTCTTTAAAAATGTTAGCATTAAAAAATAATCCAACCAGAAACTCAACTTAGTGTACTGGGCAAATTTCTCTACCCAAAGGGTGCCCCTACTATTATTACTGTACAGTGGAACCTGGGATTACAAACACTCGTTTGCTCCAAGTGCTCGTATTTCAAAACACTCATAAACCAAATCCAATTTTTCCATAAGAAATAATAGAAACTCAAATTATCTGTTCCACAGAACAAAAAAAAAAAAAACACAAAAATAATTTATACAAAATATGAAGTAAAAACAAAACAAATTAACCTGCACTTTACCTTTAAAAATCAAAGTAAATCCTGACAGATAAGTGTTTCCGTTTGTTGCGCGCAGGGGCTGTGTGTGTGTGTGTGTGTGTGTGTGTGTGTGTGAAGCCAAAGTAAGAGGAGAGGAGGACTGAGCCCCTCCCCTCTCCCTTCTCTCATCTTACACAGTAACTCTTCCTCCTCTCTTATTTGAGTTTCACACACACTTGGAAACACAATGGAAACACTGTTTTATCAGGAAAATAAACACGCGAGTGAGCGCACACTAACGGAATCACTGCTGTAAAGTAAAAATAAAACCTTTAACTGTACCTTTGAAAAGAATCGCGACAGAGCAGTGGTTCTGTGTAAAGCAGAGAGTATGTGTGTGTGAAGGCAAGAGGAGGAGGGGTGTGTCTACGTGTGTGTAAAGGCAAGAGGCGGAAGGGTGTGTCTACGTGTGTGTAAAGGCGAGAGGCGGAAGGGTGTGTGTGAAGGGGCAATGACGTGCACGCACACAAACTGCACGCTAACACAGACAGGAAGAAAATGGATCTTTCACCTCTCTAATGAAACTTGCTTTTGCTTTACACATACGCACACGTGTGTAATAATAGAAAGTACACATGCGCTGTACACACACATACAAACACAAAATAAAATATGTTTTATGGAAACACACATGGTCACAGTATTATAGCAAACAGTACAAGCGTGGAGACTCAGTATTTCCAAACCAAGACTTGCTCGTTTTTCAAGTCAAAATTTATTTAAAATCTTTGCTCGTCTTGTGGAACACTCGCGAACTGCGTTACTCGCAATCCAAGGTTCCACTGTTTTTCTCTAAACACGAAAAATATTGGCACAATGTTGGTGGGGCCCCTCCTCCAGATCAGAAATGCTGAAATATTACTTTTCTAAGGAATCAGACTAACAGTTTTTCTCACATTCTGATTTCTCTGAGTCAGGACTAGGTGGCTGCATCTCCTACACTTTTGTATGCAACCCCATGAAACTCTCACAAACACCAAAAGATTTACACTCACCTAAAGAATTATTAGGAACACCTGTTCAATTTCTCAGTAATTCAATTATCTTAATCAACCAATCACATGGCAGTTGCTTCAATGCATTTAAGGGTGTGGTCCTGGTCAGGACAATCTCCTGAAGTCCGAACTGAATGTCAGAATAGGAAATAAAAGTGATTTAAGTAATTTTGAGCGTGGCATGGTTGTTGGGGCCGGTCTGAGTATTTCACAATCTGCTCAGTTACTAGGATTTTCACGCACAGCCATTTCTAGGGTTTACAAAGACTGGTGTGAAAAAGGAAAACCATTCAGTATGCGGCAGTCCTGTGGGTGTAAATGCCTTGTTACAACCGAGATATGCAGCAAAGCATTTGTGAAGCCACAACATGCACAACCTTGAGGCGGATGGTGTTCCTAATAATCCTTTAGGTGAGTGTATATCCAAAAAGAGAGCCAGGTCTGTTTAAAGTTTAAATGGAGACTGCTGATCAAAAGCTTTGGGGCGGTGAAAGTTTGTTTGGGATCTGACAAATATTAGATTTAAATACACACATAGGCATGGGGGAGAGTGGGACCAACATACACACGCGCACACACCGAATTTCACGTTCTCTCTTTGTTTTAACTTGCTGTCCATGATGAAATAGCATACTTGGTAATGCGCATGGTCAGAATAGCAGGACATCTGATGTAAATAGGACAATGTCTTTTGGCATTAAACTTTTTGGAATTAAACTTTAAATGTACTTAAAAATTATTGTATTATAGTACACTTTCCAAAAATATGCTAAAGAAAATATACTTTAAGTGAAAGATCAGTGTAATTTCCAAAGCACACTTATTTAAACTTTGTTTTTCAATTAATTTTTTGGCATATTTTTAAAAGATATGCACGAAATAATCATTGTAATAATGTAGAGAAAGCATCCTTTCGAATACAAATTTTAAATATCATGCTTTCAAACTTGTTTTTGCATGCTGAATTTCTCTCTCACAGGCATACTCGGCTGAAACTTACTTTTGCGCGTTCAAGCTCATTTATGTGTTTGAACTCTGTCTCTTCCATGCACTCAATATCATAAAGCTAACTCTTCCATTATTCCAACCAACCGGAGATTAGAGTAGGTGCTATATCAACCAACCAGAAACTGGAGGCGGGCAGATTCGGATTGATTGGCTTCCATCCTCCGCTTCAAGTTTGAAGTACAGTGGAACCGAGCATAATTTGTTCCGGAAGTGTGCTTGTATTTCAAGACACTCATATATCAAAGTTAGTTTCCCACATAAGAAATAATGGAAACACTGATGATTCATTCCACAACCCAAATATATTAATATAAAAATAATTAATACAAAATCTAAAGTAAAAATAAACCTTTGCAGGTTAATTTATTTTAGTTACAAAATATTGTAGCTGTGACCAGAGAGAGCAGTTTACCGATAGAGACTCTCACTCAATCAAGCGCATGCGCACACACACACACACACACACACACACACACACACACTAGCTTGCTGACAAGGGGTGGGGAAGGCAGCTGCTGTGTAGGATGACTTTCACACAAACCCGCGTGCGCTCACACACCCACACACAACAGTTTACCGATAGAGACTCTTACTCAATCAAGCGCGTGCACACAGTCACACACACAAACACAAAATAAAAGATGCTTTACGCACACACACATGGTCAGTGTTATAGTAAACAGTACACGCGCGCATTAACTATGAGTGATGCACTGAGACCGAGCATGGGAAATGATTACCCACAATTCTGCAGCACGAGAGAGAGAAGAACCATTGGTTCAGTTGTGATCATGTGATCCTAGTCATCAAAACAAGGAGTGCCTGGGTGCCACATGATACTCGATGATACTTGGTACTCGCAAATCAACGCACCATCATTTATCAAGGCAAAATGTATTAAAAATATTTGCTCGTCTTGCGGAATGCTCGCAAATCGGGTTACTCGCAATCCAAGGTTCCACAGTACTTATTGCCAAATCTTATGTACTTCACTTCTGGTATAAAGTTCCGTAGCTTACAGCCTGTTATCAGAGTCTCTGTGTAACAGCTAGAATCAGTGCAGCAGGTTTGAACTATTACTGTATATTTTAATAATGATGCCTGTCTTTGGTCAGATATTTTTGTTTGTTTGTTGGTGAGACAACATGATGTTTTGTTGAACACAATTAAACTATAGTAGTTTTTTTTTTTGTAACTTTATGGAAATTAAATTTGATGAATTCATGAATAAAATCTTACAAAAAAAACAATTAATGCTTTCAGTAAATACTTTCAGTAAATGGTCCTCAACTACTTTAGTGTACTGGTAACACATTTCCAATACAGTATTATAGAAGACTGTGTGTACTGTATGATATAATAAAGTATATCGGATTAACCACACAGTGTACTTTTGTATAACAGCCTGCTACTGCTGCATCAAGAATATATGCATAGCATATTACTCATATATTTGTATCACAGTAAATGTTATAATACACTAAATATATACTTTTATTTAAATAATTACTGTCAGGTATGTACGTTAGTACAAAGCCATATACTTTAAGTGTAGTTGTTAGCACACAAAAGTATACTTGATACACTGAAAATTGTGCTTTTGTACAATTTAATTACAACTTAAATGCACTTAGTAAAAAATTTGTTGTTCCAAAATAGCAAACTTTATATGTATATATATATATATATAGTTATTATTCTGGAGCAAGTACACTTACTGTAAATATGCTTTGGCATGCTAGGATTTAATATACTTAGCTTTTTTTTTTTTTTTTTTTTACATGGGAGTAATAATGATGCATTAATATTTGACATTGTCTTTAGAGGTGATGAGATTAAATGTATGGGCGCTTGAGCAGTTCAAAGGGTCTAAAATGAAATCCGGTGTATAACCTGTGCCAAGTTCTGTGTGTGTGTGTGTGTGTGTGTGTGTGTGTGTGTGTGTGTAAAAATGAAAACAGTGATTTTACAGTGCAGATTTATATACTGCGAGCAGTGAGTTTTTTCTTATCATAATTCAGCAGCCGACTTTGTCAAAGCTAGAAAGAAATGAAGTGATATTACTTACCTTCAGTGGGCACAGTGGGAATATAATAATAATAATAATGAAACACTCCGTATGCCGCGGCTGCAGCTCCGGCCGAATACAGCAAAGAGCGCAGTGATGCTCCATCCGTCAAAAACATCACCTTCTTCTCACCGAGGAATTAAACACCTTCGTCTGTCAAACTTTCGAGAAGCAAACGAGAAGCCACGGCTCCTACCAGCGCTTTTTTTCCCTACGCAGCGTCAACTATGACGTCACAGGGGGAGGTGGACGTAACGTATGGAAGCATAACAGTGCGAAAATTCCCCAAAGCAAAATCAAAATATTGAATTACATGAACTGAAAAAAATAACTTTTTTTGCAATAAAAAATAACATCTTTACAAACAACCTTTACTATGCTTGAATTTTTTGGCACTGCAATTTATTGTGGTTGTATATATCCTGAATTAAATCCAGCAGCAAAAGAGACAGATAACATTTTAGTTTCTATCATGGCTCATATACAGTTTTTTTTTTCTCTTCCCCTTGTGTGTGTGTGTGTGTGTGTGTTGTTATTTGGTGCACCTTTTTTCCTCCCTGATTGTGTTGTTTGAATTGTATGTTATTGTTTTCAGCAACAACAACAAAAATAAACATAGATCCGGCAGGTTTCGGGCGCATGTGGAAGATTCCACGCGCTGCACAGGTTTCGGAAGCTCTTCAGAATGTTCTGGAAAGTGGGAGGAGTTTAGATTTACCTCAGAACAACACAGACGTTCACAGAGAACGGGTGCAATTCTTTCATATCTTATATGTTTATAAGTTTATATACGTTTATAAAGTAAGCTTGATATTATTTATAATGTAATTAATGTTTTCTAATCGATTTGGCAAAAATTTTATACTTTCGTTAACATTCATGCCAATAAAGCTCTTCTGAACTGAACTGAATCAGACAAGCAGTTACCATGAGTAAGCTATTAAGTCTTATGTAATACTTATTCCCATAATATAAAACTCATATTTTATTTCATTTTTCCTTATTTTCTAATTTTTTAACTAGCTTATATGAAACATTCTCATTTAATGTCACGTAGACAGTTTAGGTTAGCACTTATGACACTGCTTATTATGCTAACATACTGCCTTATGTAGCTTAGCATAAACATATTGGCTCACAGTGGCTAAGCTAATGCCTTATGTAGCTTACAGCTGGTTGTCAGTATCAGCTGTGGTGTAAATGTTCTAATGTATTTCACCCTGTTTTGGACAGCTTTAGCTTACAGTAGCTATTTGGTTAATTTTTTGGTTAGCTTATGACACTGCTATCTATAATGTTATTTTGTACAAACACTTTAGCTCCTGGTGGCTAACATACTGCCTTATGTAGCTCACAGATGTTTGTGATATTCAGGTGTAAATGTTGTATAGCATTACAAAAGCTTGTCATCTTTATGCATGATCGATAGTGATTGGTGATAATGTACAGTAATTTCATTGTGTTATTGTGCTTATGTTTCCTTTCTTCCTTTTTTATAAACAGCCACCTGTTGTAAACAAGCAGGCAAGATACAGACAGCCCATAACTATGTCATGGAAGACACACACTCTGTCATTCCACAGATTGCATAAGAACCTGGATAACAACTGGAAACCAGCACATATACTGACCTCAGATGCCAGGAATGTTGCCACTGCCGGTCACAGGGTCTGCGTTCATTGTAAATCAGTGTATGGTACGTAGAAAAAACACCAATGACTTGTCAGGTATGCCATGTTCACTTGTTACACTTGTTCACTTGTTACATCCATTGTTATTGCATTACTTGATTTAACAGTACAATTGTAATCATTCCTCCGGGTACGGCACAGGACCCATCTTTGTGATGGCAGCCTGTGAAAGGAACAGTGGCACGCTCCTTCCCACCGTAGTGCTAGGGTCTTCTCCTTGGGCAAGAGAGACTAACCCTTAAGCCCCCCTTAAGAGGGTCACATTTGAATCTTTCTACTATTCTATCCTTACATTCTTGGTAGAACTTTCATCACTCCGTAGGGACCAGGAGAATAATTGATCCCCACTATCCCAATTCTATTATAAGGGACAGCTTGTTTGCCGTGAGTTGCGACCCGTGTCGGTGGAGGAAAAGATCCTGGTTTTTGAGAAATGTGGTTTGCAGTGGCTTCCATTATTTCAACACGACCCTTTGACTCCAACTTCATTTGCACGTAAGGTTCGAATGGCCCGATCCAATCAATCGGCTGGTCAAAGCATGCTCCGAGAATATTCTGAGATAAATGAACATAAGTAACTTCAGACTTATTGGAGACTTTGGCCAAGGGTCAATCAAGTGCTTTTTCAATATCATAAAAGACTGCAATTACTGTTTTCTTATTTGTTTGTGCTTACCTTATTTCAGATCAAGGTTTAATGTTGCGTCCATAGTGCTTCTTCCTTTTCGAAACCCATTTTGGAATGGGGATAAGAGTTTGTTTATTTCAAGGTGGTGAGTTAGTCTTTCTGTTACTATTCTTTCCATTGTCTTTCCTATTTGTGATGTAGTGTTTTGTGAAACTGCATGTTTGTGTGTTTAATGCAGGAAGTTGTGTGTGTTGCTGCCTTTCTTCTTGCCGTTGTGTGTCGTGTGCTGGTCGTTGAAGCCGTCCAGCGTGGTGCTGTAGGTCGTGTAAACGCCTGAGAAGGAGATTTCGGTGGTGGTCAGACCCTCCAGGTCGGAGTCCGACAGCTGCAGGGGCGAGTTAGTGAACGAACTGAAAGCTTCCAGGTTAAAGCTGTCGTCCTTTATCTCGTCCCACAAGGTTCCTGCAGAGAGAGTTATTAGGAGGCGAACACTTAACCAACAACACATGAAGAAGAAGATGGAGGAGGAGGAGACTAACCTGTCATGGAGAAGTCCAGGCTGGGGTACAGAGCGTCCACCTTGATGCTGAAGTCGGTGGGGACGTTGAAGCTCTCCGCCAGCTCCTGTGAGTGATGCTGTTTGACGAGCTCAGCTACGGGTTGCAGCGGCGGTGGCGTCTGCGCGGGAGCCGGAGACATCTGTGCTAACTGGGGCTGAGAGTGGAGCTGTAGCACGGGCTGTTGGTGAGCGCTGAGACACTGCAGGGGAAGCGCCATGTGCAGAGGGAGCTGAGGCTCCAGCGGTTTGCGCGTGCAGCTCTCCGGACGGACCGTGATCAGCTTGCCCAACTCATCTGAAGGAGAAGAAGAAGAAAACTATCAAGATCTGAGTTAAAAGCGGTTAAAAAGATTATCTGGTGTGTTTCTAGGAACTCCGGTGTCACCGGTGCTGATACTCACCTGGGTTGGCCATGCTGCGACGGATAGCCATCAGGTCTTTGCGCTTCTATTTCTGCATCTCCTCCTCCAACTTGTCGATCTTGGCCGGGTTCAGAGCCCACAGGCAGCCCTTCCACTTTCTCGAAACATTTACTCAGGGACAGGTTGTGCCGGACAGAGTTCTTCCAGCCGTCTGGAAACGAGACAGTCAGTCTGTATTGTCCTGATAAATCAATGCCTCCTTACACACACACACACACACACACACACACACACACACACACACACACACACACACTGTATAGTGTTTAACCTCACCTTAAAGTAGGGGAAGTGTTCCTTCATAAAGGTGTAGATCTCACTGACCGGCAGACTTCCTGTCTTACTGTTCTTCAGAGCCATGGCGATCAGACAGCTAGAGAGAGAGACACATAGTGAGACAGACAGACAGGTGTTAGACAGGGTACTCACCTCGTTCACACGACTGTGTACACTGGCTGCTATGGCGGCAGCGGCGGCGACTCAGCTGTAGGAGTAGATGGGCTTGGGGTAGGTCTTGCGCTGCGTCTCCTGGCTGTGTGAAGTGTGTATCTGTGGAGGTGTGTACACACTCTGGTTGTTGAAGTTGCTGTACAGTCCTACAGGAGAACAATGAAATCACAACCAATGTGTTAGTACTAATACCAACGATAATCAACTCTGACACTAGATTAGAAACGAGTGTGCAGTGTCCAGACACTACACTGAGCTGTGATTTAGGATGTGACCTGTGTGTGTGTGTGTGTGTGTGTGTGTGTGTGTGTGTGTGTGTGTGTGTGAGACGTACCTGCTGGCTGTTCTGTGCTGAAAAGGTCATGGGCTGCTGATAGACTGCAGTGGGACACGGAAAATTGGGAAAAAACTGCGGCATCTTAGAAACGAGAGAAGTCACAATTGGATCAGTTGGGTACCACGGGACGTCCTGTGCGGGTGCAGCGACATTGTAGGTGATGTTGTTGTAGGTGATGTGGTTGTAGGGAGTGTAACTCACATTGTAAATCGCCAGAGGGCTGTGCTGCATGCTGATCTAGAGGTGCTGCATGGACTTCCCCTGGCCTCTGGCCACGCCCATGTTGCTTCCGCTGACCTGCGTGCAGTTGGTCCTGGGCGCTCATGCTGAACACGAGGAGCTGCTCCATGCGCGGGATGTTCACCGTGGTCAGCCAGCTCAGAGACTCCAGGTCACCAACACGCTCATGTTGGACATCTCCGGGGTCAGGTGTCTGAAAAGGTAAAAATACATGTTAATACGCTTAATTACACTCCGAGAAATGTTTATTAAGAGGCGGGTATCTATAAATTATCAGTGTGCGTGCGTGTGTGTTTTACTCAATGCACTTGTCATTATTAATAATATATATATTTTTTAAAATAATAATAAAACCGGAATCTATCTGATTCATTCTTTTTGCGATCCGAACTCGATCCGCTCGCACTGCTCTCCTTCTTTCTCACGCGCACAAACACTCACACGCGCACACTACCGCAGGCGAAAATCAGGAGAATCGGGAGGGTTTTCGTTTTAAAGGGAGACTCCTGCCTCGGTCCAGTCGTGCGGTCAGGAGTCCGGCAGTGGGAGGCAACACCACCGATGTCCGCAGTACAGAATGTTCTGAATACCTGCATGTTTACTTTTAAAATGAGCCGTGAGCCTTGTTATGATGACGTCATGATATTTACCTGTAATCCTGCGCGGAGGTCTGATTGCGTCCGGAATTCATCAGCAGTCCCGACATTCTCTCTGTACACACCATCCTCGACCATTTCCTAACACTTTTATTTATTTTTCTAATAACACTGCGTTTTATTAGAAAAATAAATAAAATTAAAATATATTTATTTTCATGATTGTCAGTAAAACAGGAATGGATTTTTTAATTGTATGATTTAAAATATACCTGCTTGGATTTCATTACTGCAAATAATAATTCCATTGTTACCCCTCTGCAGTACAGTTTAGATCATAAACACACTGATATCTGAACCTGCACCTGTATGACAACCTGACATTCACCCTTCAGCTGTCACATGACCCCTCATCATAACCCACTACTACCCGGGGGGGGGGGCGGGGGGGG
>JAAGKR010000634.1:7920-33520 GCA_011419295.1 Clarias macrocephalus | reverse complement strand
AAAAAACCCCCCCCCCCCCCCCCCACACACACACACACACACACACATCAACCAAATAAATAAATAACACTATGAAGCCCTGGTCTTACCTGTGTCGCTGAGATGTAACCAGCTGAGATAAAGCGCACATGTATGAGAGAGTGAGAGAGATGCTGCAGTCAGTCCGAGTCCTCACATCGCTGTTTAAATTTCCCACAAGCACGTTGTTGACATAGCCGTGGTAATGAGTTTGTACATCTCTTCCTGTCCTGTACAGCATTGAGAATTTTGATTTGAAGCTTTAGGCCGGACTGGATCATGGGATGCTGTCAGAGGTTGAACTTCCATTATTTTCTTCCTGATACTATAGATTGTTTTAATTGAAGAAATTTATAAAGTCTTCACTTCTAAACTGCGATAGAATATTTTCTGCAGGCATCTTAGGTTTTGAGCGTTTTTAACAATGGTCATTGTCTCAAAGCAACTTCACAAAATTAAAAGAAAATTTATGGAAGTGTGTATGAGTGAGAAAAATGTGTCTAGACAATAATGAGATTGTATCTGATGAGCCAGCCAAGGGTGACGGCGACAGTGGCAAGGAAAAACACCCTGAGATGGCAACAGGAAGAAACCTTGAGAGGAACCGGACTTATTTGGGTGATAACAGATAACAGGAATTATATAACATCATGTGTGTTATGCAGCTGAATATTCAATATAGCAGAAGTTGTCAAAGTTAACATGGAGTCCAGTTCAGCACCAGGATGAGTCAGCAGGTGCAGAGGGCAGATGGGGTCTGGATCACTGGGAGCTCAGGAGCAGCATGTGTAGCCCCGAACCATCATGAAGCAGAATCCAGCTGGAGCTGGTCCTCTCTGGATGCCTCAGGGTCTTCGCAGGGTTGGTCTTTGCTGCAGATGCCTGATAAACAGTCAAAAAAGAGAAAAAAAGACATAAAAACAGTCCAGACACTCGTTCATATTCCTTAAATCTCCAGATCGTCTCATTAACAGCCTCGGCCTCGGAAATATTTCTCACCATTTGTCTGAATTTAATCATATAAAGCACTCTCTCACACACGCACTCAATCCTGTGGCTTTCATATTTATATAAAAATTATTTAACAGACTATATTTTGACAGACTATATTTTACAATATACTATATTAATACATTTAAAAGACTATATTTTGTATATTATAAACTATTTTTATAGACTATATTTTTCTATTTTAAACGTACATTAATGTATGTTTTTTTAATAGTTAAATATATTTTGCTGTCTTTTATATCTTATCACATGACACACACACACACTGTTACCAGACTTAAGATTATCATTTTATGTGACTTTGATTTTTCTTTTTGCCGTATGTAAAACTATTGATACTTTTACCATGACATTTACCATACAGGTTTCTTCCCCAAAGCAGTGATGATCACCCGGCAGAAGGACGGAGAGGACATGCATGAGGACGTGGGGCTCAGAGAGACGTTACCCAACCAGGATGGAAGCTTCCAGAAGAGCAGCATTCTGAAAGTCCCAACTGAGGAGCTGCAGAAACACACCTACACCTGCGTGGTTCAGCACAGCAGCTTGGAGAAGGAGATTCGAAAAGGATTACCAACAGGTCTTAATAAAGAGTGAAAGCTGATTTATTGATGTATTTATACAGACACAGATTGTGTTCATGAAGCAAATAATAAAGATACTTAAGAGTAAAATATACTCTGTGCTGTTTTAACAGGTGGAGCAATGGTTGCTATCATCATTGGTGTAATTGTGGCTCTCGTCGCTGTTGTTGCTGGAATTGTGGTCTGGAAGAAGAAGAACTCTGGTGAGAGGAGGAAGGAGCAGATGTGAATTTATATGCTGTACATAATTTAAAAAAAAGGGAACTACTTACCGATCCGGATGCAGCAGTCCTAACTAACAGGCTGGATTCCGATCGGCAAGTAGTTCACTGAGAAGTAGACTGCACAGGAAGCAGGAAGTGTACACTTTAAAGTACACTGTGGATCAGAACCCACAATCGGCAGTCCATTACTCTTCCTGTGATATCTCGCATGTGAAAACATGATCTTTTTTTTGCGGCACATTTTTTTTCAGGTCATTCAGCATTCTATTTTGCTTTGGGAGATTTTGGCTCTGTTGTACTTTTATACTCTCGTGTATGTGTGTGTAACAAACATCAGTCTGGCTCTCATGCTAGTTAGCCTAACTTTAACTAAACTTTGACTAAATTCCTTTATCACAGTAAAATGACTAGAGTATCTGACAGTATATATCTGACACAATATATAGTGTAACACACTGCAGGTGCACTTACCAGACCGCTGCCCTCCGCCATCACAGTGAAACACTTTCTCCTGCACGTGTATTCTGGCTTCCACGTTCTCAGGTCACGTGACTTACGTTCGGCTACCTGATTGGATTCCGTTCTGACTCGACTGCTTTTCCTGGATTGAATTTTACTCCTTGACTTTCCAAACTTGATTTAAGCAGTTTAATAAACTTAGTAGTATTTAAATGTTTTTCAACTAACGATTCAACAGGGATTAAATTACAAAAATTTGCTTCCATAGTAGTCATAGCTGGGTATTTTGGAAAACTCCGGCCAAAGTGAAGATTTTCCAAAACTCCGTTTTCAGTGGTGTTTGTATGGTGGGGAAACGGAGATTCCGGCTTGTTGTAACGTCACCTTGTGTCGATGATGTAATTGTCTGTGTGCTCGTCTCCTTGATTTGATGTCAGCTTTGTTTATGAGGATATTCTGTGCAATAGCAGACGTACGTACAGTAAACTAGTGGCTGTGTTAACGTTGCGTTCTGGATTTTTTATATGCGTGTACATACACGCGCAGTTACTCACACATTACGTTAATGAACAGAGGTGCGTGAATGTACTGCTAAGCTCACTGCTGCTACATACTGTACAAAACTCTGTCGACACAGACCCGGTCAGACAGTGATTTTGTAACGTCCTCCAACACTGCTCAGCACTCACCAGTAAGAGCAGCGTGAGGAGCGCAGGTAAAGGTAGCACACAGGCATCAGGATCTGCACACGAGCGGATTACCTTCTAGTTCATTATAAATGTATATATAACGTTATATATAAAGTTTCCACAAAGAAGAAAAAAAAAACAAGCCCCAGGCAAACTTGACTGAGCTCCTGTCATTTTTTAAAGCTAGAAACCTGGCAAGGGGTACTGGCAGGCTCTGCCAACTTGTAATGAGGCATGTTGAAGGCGCTGCTCGGCACACTGTGGTTTTACTGACTGTCTTTCCCCTCACCTGACTCCCTGCTCTGTTACCTACAGTCGGCTCAGTCCTGCACCGCCACGCTCTGGGTTCGATTCCTGTCTCTGTGTGCATGGAGTTTACATGTTCTCCCTGTGCTTGGTGGGTTTCCTCCGGGTATTCTGATTTTCTCCCACAGTCCAAAAGACCTGCAGATTAGGCTAATTGGTGTTCCCAACATGTCCATAGTGTGTGACTGAGTGTGAGTGTGTGCAGTGAGTGAAGTTAACAGCCAGCTGAAATAACACTAGCAGTCCTGCCCATTTTCTTTAAATATTAACACAGATAAATAGAGGGTGGAGTTGCTTTGAGGGGAAAGTGTAAAGATTTATCCTGTTTTCTTTACAAATGCATTTTTCCTGATTATTTTAACTATTAGGAGACACCCTGAACAGGATAATAATTAATTGCAGGGCACACACACACACACACTACTACAATTTGGGGAAACTAATCTGCATGTATTTGGACTGTGGGACTAAACCAGAGTACCTGGAGGAAATGCACCAAGCACGGGGAGAACAGGCAAACTCCATGCACGCAGACCCCGAGGCGGGAATCGAACCCTCGACCTGTGAGGCCGCAGTGCTAACCACTAAGCCATCGTGCCGCCTAATATTTTGAAAAAACATTTCACATACATTCACTTAAAATGCACAATGCATTATAATTTTGAAACAAAAATGCAACCTTTATAAGTTTACATAGTATTTATTTTATACCTGTAGAGTTCCAAAAAGCATTTAATACATCTTATTTCATGTATATATGAAAATCTTCAAGGGTCAAAAAAGATAAAAATAAAAGCTGAATAAATCTTTGACTGACATCTAACCTTAACTGTTTTTATCATTTTGCAATGTGTTTTTTGTATGAAATATGCTATACACAATATTTTATAGAATATGATATGTATAATTACAAAACAAAAGAAAAAACAACAACAACAATAATAAAGTCTTGCGGTAAAGTTACATGATTGAATTTTTATCTCTAATAGCAGCAACGTTTAAAAACAAACAAAAACCCCAAAACAAACCGTTTATATTTTTTGTTTATTTATTTATATAGCACATTTAAAAACAACCATGCTTGACCAAAGTGCTTCACAATGCCAAGGGAAAAGGAAAAAAAATAACAACAACAACAATCGCAACTCAGTAAATAAAAGCCAAAGAATGTAAGTGTGTCTTAAGTAATGATTTAAAAATCTCAACGGACCTTATATGAACAGGTAAATCATTCCACAACTTCGGTCCCACCACTGAAAAAGCTCCGTCACATTTGTTTTTCAATCTGGCTCTCGGTACATCCTGGAGCACCTGAGTAGACGACCTCAGTGCTTTAACGGGGGTGCGGATATGTAAAAGCTCTGATAAATATACAGACGCCAACCCATTTAAAATCTACAACTCAATCCTAAAACGAACAGGAAGCCAGTGTAGTGAAGCTAAGACCGGGGTAATATGCTCTCGCTTTTTAGTCCCAGTTAAGGGACGAGCTGCAGCATTCAGAACCAACTGCAAACGCTGAAGAAATGACTGATCCAATCCAACATATAAGGAATTACAGCAGTCCAGTCTTGACATTATAAAAACATGAATTACACTTTCAAACTCCTTACATGGAAGGTAGGGACTTTCGCCAACAGTCTCAGTTGAAAAAAACTGGCTTTTATAACAGAACTAATCTGTTTATCAAATTTACAAGCACCATCAAAAATCACACAGAGACTCCTGGTAAATGCACAAATAAACATAATCAAATCAATGACAAAAAAAGTGCATCTACACAAGCACCCAGATCACCAGGACGACCAAACATAACAATCTCAGTCTTTTTTTCGTTAAGACAAAGAAAGTTCTGATCCAACCATATTTTTAAATCTCTTAGGCAATTAAGTAATGACAAAAATGACACTTTGTCATTTGTTTTGACAGGCAAATAAATTTGTACATCATCTGCATAACAATGAAAGGAGACGTTGTGCTTTTTAAAAATATCCCCCAAAGGGAGCATATACAAAGAAAACAACATAGGGCCCAAGATGGACCCTTGGGGAACGCCACAAGAAAGAGGGGCAGTGGATGAAAAGAAATTACGTAAAACAGAAAATTTTCTGCCCAATAAAATATGACTGAAACCATTTAACACACTGTTCAAGTCTAGATAAAAGAATCGAGTGGCTGACCGTATCAAAGGCCGCAGTCAAATCCAAAAGGACCAAAACAGCAGAATTACCAGAGTCAACAGCTAAAAGAAAATAATTAGAAAGTCTTAAAAGAGCAGTTTCTGTACTATGTCGAGGCTTAAAACCAGACTGAAATTTTAAAAAATACTATGTCTATCTAAAAATGCTTGAAGTTGATTAAAAACAACTTTCTCCAAATTTTTTGATAAAAAGGGAAGTTTAGATATAGGTCTAAAATTTGACCAAATTGAGGAATCCAAATTCCTCTTTTTTAGAAGCGGTCCACAGTGGCATGTTTAAAAACAGCTGGTACACATCCTGAGCTGAGAGATGTGTTAACCAAAGATACAATGCTTGGCCCAACAGTATCAAAAACATCTTTAAGTAAGCTTGCAGGAATACTAAAGGGACAGTTTGTAAGACGTAGTTGTTTCACTATGTCAGAAAGATAAGAAAATGTAACGGGTTCAAAGTGCTGGAAAACAGCTTGCCAAAAAGAGACAATAGAGGATCAGTGATAACCATAATGGGTGGAAAACTAAGACCAGCAATCTTGTCCACAAAATATTTCAGAAAGTTTTCACATAATGTTGCAGATGGAACAATACAATCTGAAAACATTAAAAAGAACTTGTGGCCGCCGTCTATTACAGGCTACTATGTTAGAAAAAAAAAATAGTTTTAGCAGATTTTACAGCTCTCTGGTATTTACATAGCGCTCTCTGGTATTTACATAGCGCACCCTGCAACAATTTAAACAAAATGTTTAGTTTATCCTTTTTCCACTTTCTCTCTATATCACCTCAACTATCTCTACAACCTCAGTCTTAGTAACCTGATCACTATCGGAGTGTAAACAGCTGACCTTTCTAACAAGCTCGTCCTCGTCATACATTTCGCCTAACACATGCTGTAAGATGAATTTGTAGTCCACCCCAACTAACTGACAATGGCGAGAGGACTTAATTAGCATGTCCACAAAATGTCAAACCACATCTATTCATCCAATCGCGAGGAAGTTCCTCGGGATCAGGGTTTGGAAAGGAAGAATTAGTATTATCCATGCTGCTTTGAACACACTCAGAAAATACAAACACTTACTTCAAATACTAAATGTGCAGGTGGATGCAGAGGGACCGGACACTACACTCTCGAGCAAGTCCTCTATGACTTGCAGGCGCCTATTTTTGGAGTCCCGGACTCCTATGCCCAACTTATATTATTCGATCCCCAAAATCAGGTAGACACCTCAAAATAAGCAAAAGAGGGTACTCACCTAATTAGGGGGATCCCACCTCTGACACAAAGACTGTTGGGGCTTTTTCTCGTAGATCCCCGATAGATCTGAATGCAAGCCGGTCCGTCTGCAACACACCTCTGGCCAGAAGACGAGTCAAAGAGCAACCAAACACACAGATGACTGCTTTTTCACAAGTCTGAATTTTATTAGAAAAGCACACACATATATAGTAATTACACACCCTCCTGTGCGGGCAAAGCACAGGATAGGAGGCTTATCAAGGACAAACAAGAGAAAATATTATGACAGTTTGCTATGCAGTTTACAAAATATGTCCTTTTTCACGAGTCGGACCAGTGACAGACTGCATAAGATTAAACAAGTCAATTAAACTGAGAAACTCTTTACCCAAAGGTTTAGATTCACAACACACATATATGTTAAAATCTCCAATAATTAAAAAGTGATCGTATTCCAATGCAATCCCTGCCACAAAGTCTGCAAAGTCCTGAATAAAGTTCTTATGATACTTTGGAGGTCGATATACCACCGCAAACAACACAATCGCAGAAAAACTAGCCTCAAAGAGCTGCAGCTCAAAACAGCTGTAAGAATCCACCGCGATCTCTCGGCAGTGAAAAACAGATTTAAACACAGAAAACAGACCACCACGTTTGCCAGTAGTCCGAGGGGACCTTATGAAATCACACCGAGGAGGAAGAAGTTCAGAGAGAGAAATTAACTCACCAGCTTTAAGCCAGGTCTCTGTCAAAAACAGAAAATCCAGCTTACGTGAAGTGAAAAAATCATTCTGTAAAAAGGTCTTGTTCGCTAGAGATCTAGCATTAATCAGTCAGACGAAGAGTATGATCCACATTCAGCGGCAGCACCAAGCGTCTCAACTGACGAAGGACCGAAGGATCCACACCACCCCTGCGAAACCGGACCCAATCTCGATCCCGCACAGGAGACGGCACAGCTGACGGGCAACAACCCAAACCGTGAAATCATCGACGAGCTAGGGAAGACAGGACGAAGCCACCGGCCTCCAACCCCCAGAGAGCGCCCAGCACCAGAAGCGCGACATCCACCGTCGGACACGGACGCCAGGTAAGCCTTGAATCTAACCAGGACACCACCGCGCTTCCCCCGCCGTCTCCAACGCTTCTTCCGAGGAATAACGCATGGTGGCCGGCATAGAAACGCTGGTATATCAGCCAGGAAGGGAGGAAGGTCCATAGTATGAGGCTTCCCACCCCATATCTTCCAGACAACGACTCTTTCCAATATTATAAAGTACTTGGCGATCATAAACAAGCAAGGCAGAGACATCTTGACAACATATACAAATAAATAAAACAATAATACCAAGCAAACAAAATGGGAACAGACGGTATGCCGTGAACACTGGCGCCATCAATTATTTAAAATTTAAAATTTGGTAAAATTCGTTAGAAAAACGGTTACCAGTGACTCAGCAATTCTGCAGTGCAGCAAGAACAATGGAGAGCGTTTGGGAGCAAATAATTGATGAAAGCATAGTAATTATTGGCCACCCTGCGCTATCTGGGTGTGATAACCGGTACAGGGGCCACTGTTGCCCTCCTGTACTGGTTCTTTATAAAACCCACACAAGACATAGCAGGTAACGTTACAGAAATGTCTCTCTTTCCCGTTTCCTTATCAGTCTACAGAGTAAAGTACATTTTGTCAGCCTGAGCAGAGTAGCTGTGAGCAGGCAGGATGTTTTAATATTACTTTTTTTTTTTATTGTGTAAGTCTGCTTTGTGACAGTGACCATTGTTAAAAGCGCTATATAAATAACATTAAATTGCATTTCATTAAAATGATCCCGATATATAAACCTACAGAGTAAAGATTGTGTCATGGCTGGAACACACAAAGTTTAGTGATAACTCAGCAGGCTAGTTTAGACATTCTGATCTCATCACTGCAGTTTCTGAATTTAACGGTGCAGCTTGTGAAGATCAGGACTTGCAGGTGTTGTGTCGAAGTTGGTTCCCCCATCGAAATGCGTTTCCTTAGCCCGTTTCCTTATTATTATTATTAATGTCCTGAACTCATTACCTAACAGTGACAATGGCAGTGATCAGAATGTGTTTCTGTTGCCATGATGAACACATAACAGTATCTGACCATGACATTTCTATTCATCGAGATACATGTCTGATATTTCGTCTCAAGCATGTCTTGTCAGTAAAGTGGAGCAAAACCGTATGTGCCATCATAGAGACTCATCAGATACAGTCTCAATACAGTAATAATAAAGATAATAATAATAATAATAATAATAATAATAATAATGCAAGATAATTTGCATTTAATGCCATGATATCAACTCATTAAAAAGTTAGATTACAATATAAAATTTATCGAATAAACCCAAACTCCATATAAAAGGAATCAGCACTGGTCCTGGTCCATTTTTTATGAAATATGAAATTTAAATATCTCTTGTGGGCGAGCCTTGCTCTTAATACATGCTCCCCGCATCATTTTCACGAGGGTGGGGCTAAGAAAACGCATTTCGATGGGGGAACCAACTTCGACACAACACCGGTACGAGTCTGAACGAAAGAAAAACAAGTCAGAGATAAATCCACCATGTGGTCGACTGACTATCTATAATTATGTCCAACTCTTTAAAGTTCATCACTATAGAAACTCATCAGTCAGTCACATGAAGTTAAGTCTTCTTAGCGCTTCTTTAAAACTCTGTTACGGATGCACTTATAGGCTTCTGAAATAACCTCACAGGTGTTCTACAGATGTGATTAAAAATATGTATTTTCACAAATAAAATGTTTTTTTGTTAGTAGCCTTTAAAACATTGATGGTTTTAATGGTACATTTAATGGGAATGTAATGCTAGGTGTGGAGACAAGCAATACAATATATGAAGTAAAAATAAAAAATTAACCTGCACTTTACCTTTAAAAAAAGTAAAAATAAATCCCGACAGATAAGTGTTTCCGATTATGCGCACAGGCGCTGTGTGTGTGTATGTGTGTAATGTTCATGCACAGACACACATTCACGGAAAGACTGTTATCGGAAAAATTAGCAAGGAACATCGCTACTGACACTAGCGTGAGCGCATACTAACTGAATCACTGCTGTTAAGTAAAAAAACAAATGAACCTGCACTTTACCTTTTAAAAGAATCGCGACAGAGCAGTGTTTCTGTGTAGAGCAGAGAGTGTGTGTCTGTATGTGTGTGTGAAGCCGAGGGGAAGGGAGGGGGGTGTAAAGGCGAGAGAGAGTGTGTGTCAAGTCAAGTCAATTTTATTTATATAGCGCTTTTAACAATTGACATTGTCGCAAAGCAGCTTTACACAATAAAAGAAGTAAGTCTGTATGCAATGTTTATGAATCAAAATGATAAGATTGTGTGTGTGTGTGTGTGTGTGTGTGTGTGTGTGTTGGTGTCATATTACGCGCGCGCACACATAGGACTAAGGACACGCTGAAACAGAGAAGAAGATGTTGATTATACCAGTAGAAGACGAGCACTAAGACCCAGCAGGGAAGACGATTAACCACAATTCCACAGTGCAAGAGAGAAAAAAAATCATTGGCTTAGTTGTGATCATGTGACACTCGGTGTCAAAATAAGAATGATACTCTGTACTTGTAATCCAAGACTTGCTCGTTTTTCAAGTCAAAATTTATTACAAATCTTTGCTCATCTTGCGGAACACTCGCAAACCGTGTTACTCGCAATCCAAGGTTCCACTGTACAAATAAAATTTAACTGAATTCCGTTATGCGGTCGATAGTGCCAGCTGATTAGAGAAGAAACAGCCAATCAGAAGTAGTGTGTGGAAGTCTGTGATTGGCTAGTTTAGTGGCAGTTTTGTAACACTGGACAAAGGTGAGTGCGCGTACAGGCAGAGTCGAGCGCGCAGAGAAAGGATGTTGCATGCATGCGTGGAAAACATGTTGAGCACACAGGGGAGACACTGCACGCGCAGAACCGAGCTGTTGACCGCGCAGGGTAGACACACCTGAACAAATGCAGATGCATGATTCACAAGAATCTGGATTATCCACAACCCATTCTTACTTTCCACGTCACCATGCACATGAGGAGATGAGAATCTGAAATACGTTGTTTTTTAAAAAATTATTTTTCTAGATTTGTACTGTAATTTTAGCACTATGATTATGGATTTGTTTAATCCAATGTTTAGCTTGAATTTATATGCTACAGTATCATGTGTAGCTGTCGATGAGCTGCAGCCCATTAATGCTTGAGAGAATGATCTAAGACCTGAGGCCGCTCATATAATTCTATGGTTATAGCGCCACTTAGCGGTGTGAAGCCGGCAAACACAAAAACCCTAATGTCGCCACCGGGAGACGAAACGGTAGAAGTCCAATTTCTGGTTGAGTAACATCTGTAGAAACTGCCAATTTTTTATATTTGCCCTTTTAAAGTCAGAACATTTCATAGTACTGTAGGCTAGTTATTGTTTTATTAAATTCCACAAATATCGGGAAGACTCAAATAGGCCTACATTTCTGTGTTTAATGCACTTCAGAGTATGTGGGTATAATTTGGTATAAATTAGAGGTGCTCCTCCACAATCGGCCGATAATTGCTTTGGGTAGTTTGATCGGCAGTCTCTATAATGGCCGATATAGAGAAGCCGATCAGATGATGCAAAACTCACGGGACATCTTTTTGCGCGCTGCTAAAATGGCTTCACCGGTCTGGCAATTCTACGTGTTGTGAGAAAAAGACAGTACATTAGCAATCTGCAACCTGTGTAACAAGACAATTCCACGAGGCGGGAAGCTCCCAAAGCATTTTTAACACCACGAACCTCAGACATTTGAAGGTGAGTCATGTAAAGGAACACGAGCAGTTTTCAAAGTTGTCTAGCGCTAAGAGAGTGGGAGAGTTCAGCAACTCGTGCGCCGCCACTCACTCTGCTGTCGGTAATTCTCCTATCTCACCTACGCGGTTTCTCTCGGTGGCCATAAGTACAGATCATCATGATTCACCGCGAGTTTTGGCGCTGTGATTACGTTTCCATCTTTTCGCGCAAAAAATTTAACATGTTTTATTGTAATTGATTAATTTTTCATGTTTAAAAACATGTTTAAAAAATTAAACATGTTTAATTTTTTGCCGGTCCTTGCGGATGCTTGCGGTCCTTGCAGAACTTCCAGCGACTCAAGTCCCACTTGTCTGTTCTTTTATTTAATTTTATACCAATCTACAGAAAAGTTGTATTTGTCAAGCTCTAAGTTGTTCCCAATTACTAACCAAGCTCAGGCTGCTATGTTTTAAGATGACATGTTGCACATGTTGCTTGCCAATAAATACAGTTGTCAATTCATGATATTCCTCTTCTTGTATTTTCAATACTTAATTTACATTGTTCTTAGATATATTTTAATAACTAATGCTACATGATGAGGCTTCGAGTAGACCCTGTAATCGGTGATCTGTATCGGTATCGGCCGATACAGCTTCTAGTGATCGGAAATCGGTGATCTGCCCCAAAAATCCTGATCGGAGCACCTCTAGTATAAATAAGGTAGAAATTGCTAACATCCAAATACAATAGAAATCACACTAGTGTTGTCTAATAATGGTGTCACTAGGCAACTATCTTACATCCACATAAACAACAAATTGTGTTATATTCATTTCAAAGTCATTTAAATGTTTTGGGGCTTTGATGGGAGACGAGGCAAAATGGCTCTTTAGGTCTCACAGGTGGCAGACCGTGTGTACAGAACACACGTAAGTAAGACAAGAAGCTTTGCCAACATGCTCTTTATCACTTTAGCACATAAGCAGACTCTTTAATATTTATCAGGTTTATGATGCAGATAAAAGAAAAACTATAAATCAGAAAACTCAATACAAAGTTATTGTTTACAAAAGCCTGGTTGCTCTTGCTAAATGGCAGCGAGAAGGTGAAAGAGGAAACCAGCAGAAACTAACCATGGCATTTCACAGTCAGGAAATGAAAGAAGCTACTTCTCAAAGGCACAAAACACACGTTTTAATCTAATCAGTGCAAAATACTTTTTTAGATTATATGATTCATCTGACCATAAGCTGATACACGGTTAGAAAAAAACTCAAAAGGACCAAAGATGTCTGATGGAAAATGAATTGGAAAATCAATGCTATGGAAATGAGACTATATTTTTAAAGCAGTACATGGTCATTCTGCAAAAATAATAATGCAGGATAAACAAATAGAAAGTCAAAGGTTCAAAATTGCGACTATAATGGTTAGTTAATAATGTATAAAAATATCTTGTATAAAGGGATCGAGAATTTGACCAGTTTACTTGTGTAACAGTTCAGGGGTTTTTAAACTGACATTTCAAGTGTCGTCATGATGATACGTGTGTGTGTGTGTGTGTGTGTGTGTGTGTGTGTGTGTGTGTGTGTGTGTGTGTGTGTGTGTGTGTGTGATGTCCTGTAACGGCCTCCTGCTTCCACCACTGTGTTCCTGCGCCATAAGCAGAACCGTGTACTGGATGAGTGATATCCTTTCTAAAGTCAACATGAGTGCATTAATGAATCGTATACATGATTTATCTTATTCTGATGGGATGTTATTCACATCATTAGTGAAAGGATTTCATTTATTATTAGAATTTTACATTGGTCATGGTTAGAGAAGAAAATGGAAATCTGAGGTACAGCACCAGTCAAAAGTTTGTTTAGAATCACTACAAGAGAAAAAGTGGTAATACTGGAAGGAAGTAATGAATCTGTTTCAGAGCTGATTCACTGGGGTTTATAGCAGAGTGCTGGGAGAGGAAACGAGGACTATGAATGGTGACCCACCTGTGACTTTGTGAAGCTCACCCTGGCATGACTGGCACGATTTTAAATAACACACAAAATGAACACACACATTGTGAACATACCTTTTCTAAATTCTTACAGGATGGACTCCAGCTTGGTGTCGTTGAACACAAAGTGTTTGTGGTGTGACTTAGTGACTGTCGATACGATGTTATAGTCCAACACGCATCGCTTTGGATCATAAAACGATATGAGGTCGAACTCCTGACCCCAAATACAGTCCTGGTGTTTGCGAGGGGCCACGAGAGCGGACAGGTGAGCACCATGGAGCTCTGTGGGACTTTCTTCCAGAAGGTTCTATCTGTCCTGCTCGACTGCACACAGCGCCTGGTCCCTCTGCAGCTCACTTTCCCCAAGCAGCGTGGTCTTTAAATTCACGCCAGCTTAATCACGGTGTTTTTAGTGTTGGATCTCTCACTGCTCTGATCCTCGCTGTCGTCTCAAACCTCCACGAACTTCACCTGTGATAAAGTGTCGTTGGACGATGCGGCTCTCGCTCCCGCCGCGCTCGCGCACTCTCCGCACTCACAGGAACAGAATAAAAATAAAAATGATCCGCTTTATTCTGTAACACTTCATATTAATATATCACCACAAGCCGAAGCCTCGCGCTGCTGTAACAGGTGACGAACAGTTAGAACAGCACGAGCATCCCTTCACCTGGTCTGTTTAAGGTGGACTGGAGGGTTGAGCTGCTTTTAAGGTAGCCTGGAAAATTATATGTTTCAGTTCGGAGGTCATTTAAATACTTTATTAGGTATTTATTCTGATAAGGTATTTAAATTGCCGATCTAGGAAGGCAGTCATAATTATATACACGTGATATAAATGATAATTAATAAATCAACTCCAAAATATCAAATAAAATGTCACTGTCCTAAAGACAGCGCCGATATATTTGATAACATTTATATAAAATTTTCATTCAATCATTCATTAATTTTTTATATGGCTTTTCCTGTTCTAGAAGACTTTGGGCACAAGGTGAGATGGGTGAACAGGGTACAAAATCTGGCAAAAATCCAGCATCCCTAATTTCAATATAACTTTTATACTTCTTGCTACAAACTATGAGTGAAAAATAATTAGTATATAAAATCACACATGGATTGTTAGTGCTGAGTATTCCAGAACAGATCCACAGCTGTAAAATTGTCTTTTTTTTTAAAGATCGAAAGAGAAATGTGTTACTGTCATATTAAGTTACACAGGTTAGTTTTGCTCTTTGGCCAATAGAGTGCAGTAGGTGAAATGTATTAAATCTTCAGTTTCAGCAAAACTCAGTTGATAAGTACATTATCTTTCTGATCCTTTAACAGAAATGTTTAATTCTACACATTGTTTTTAAAGCATTTTAGTGAATACTATCTAGAATGGTTAATTCAGTTGTGGAAGGAAAAAATGCATATTTTCACACCAAAAAAAAAACAAAGTGTGAAAAAAAGACTCTCACTGGACATATCTCAGCAACCAGATGTGGTAAAGTAATAAACTTGGCATGAAAAATGGAGATAATTAAACCAGGAATATGAAAATATGAAGATTTTATGTAATGGGTTGCATTTACATTGCTGAGGAAAAGTATTTAAGACATTTAATGAAGAAAACACAAAACAAAAAAATAACCAAGCTGAAGCCTGTACAGATTGCAGCAGAGACTATAACAGTGATGACAACGGTTGTGAGACAAACTAATCAAAAGAAACTAGACTCAATACAATGACGAAGACCAAGGTACAGGTCAAGGTCCTACTATGGCGCGTCACCATCATCAAACAAATTGGAATTACACAAAGATAACCAGAGTAAGTACAAAATGCAGTTTTTAAACTATGATTTCATTTATTAAAGAAAAAAGTTTCATACCTACTTGGCCCTACAGTATGTGAAAAAGTAATTGCCCCTAAACCTAGTAAAACTGGTGGTACAGTACCACCCTTGACAGCATCAACTGCAAAACAAGCATTTTAGATAATTGTGAATAAGTCTTTTACATTGCTAAGGAGGAATTTTGGCCCATTCTTCAATGCAGAATTAATTTAATTCAGCCACACTGGAGGGTTTTCGAGCATGAACGACTTGTTTGTGGTCATGCGGCAGCTTTTCAATCAGATGTGTTGAGCAGCATGATATTTATCAACTGCTTTAAGTCAGTATTGACTCTGATATCAATATTTATAATCAAATTGTTATATCATGGGGATATTCATGCCTGAGGAGAGCAAAGGCCAGCCTGTCCTGCCCAATCCCACAGAATCCTCCTTAGGATGTACTGGACGAACAGGTCTGATTAATGGAGACCGCACCCCACAGCCCACAGCACTTAAGGGAGCTTCTGTTAATGTCCTGGTGCCAGAAACCACAGCACACCACAGAGGTCTTGTGGAGTCATGCTTCAAGGGATCAGATCTATTCTGGTGAACATAAAACATAGGTGGTTTTAATGTTATTGCTGATCAGTGTTTCCAGTACACAGCACATAAATGGCCTTAAAAACACCATCCTTCTCTGATACCTCGCTGATGTTTGACAAAATTCAGTGATGAAGCAATGTAAACTGAAATGTGTAATTTTACTGGATTTATAAACTGAAACATTTGACTTTGAAGAGTAATATCTTTGAACCTCGTCCCTTGTCACCATCGTCCATATACCACTGCTACTTAGCTGGGAGGATCATCTATACCTCCTTGAACTAGTGCTTGAGGAGTTGCGGAAGGTTGGACTCATGGCTAACCACAAAAAGTGTCAATTGGGGCTGACTGAGGCACAGTATCTCAGGTACAAAAGCTACAGAGAAGGAAGCCTTTACCAGCAAGTGGGCAATAGAGGAGCTCAGTTATTATCTAGAAGAACGGCATTTCACGTTAATAACTGACCATGCTCCTCTACAATGGCTTGCAAGGGCAATGAAAACCAATCCACACATAACAAGGTGGTTTCTCTCACTGCAGGATTTCTCGTTTTCCGTGGTTCACAGGACTGGAGCACAACACAGAAATGTAGATGGAAGCACACATTGTTCTCTCTGACAGGTGAAAGCTCAACGCTGACAGGGGGTGGTGTGATGGCAGGCGAAAAGATCTGAGGAAACCGGAGTACCTGGAGGAAACCCCACAAGCACAGGGAGAACAGATGAGCTCCATGCACACAGACCCAGAGGCTGGAATCAAACCCTCAAACCTGGAGGTGCAAGCTGATAGTGATAGCCACCAAAAACTATTATTATTATTACTATTATTATTATTATTATTATTACCAATATAGGCACGGTGGCTTAGTGGTTAGCACAATCGCTTTGCACCTCATTGCTCGGGTTCTGTTTCCACCTCTGTGTCTGTGTGCATGTTTGCATGTTCTCCTTGTGCTTATTGGGTTTCCTCCAGGTACACCAGTCTCCTTCCACAGTCCAAAGACTCGCAGATTAGACTCATCGGTATTCCCCCAGTTCGTCAATGTGTATGTGAGGTTTGACCGGAGGTTATAATGTTAACTTGAGCCACCTCAGCTGGGAACCTTATTCACAGACGTACGTGAAGTGAAGACTGAAGTATAAAAGACTATGTAAAAATGTCTGCAGTACTCTGGAGAGAGAGAGAGAGAGAGAGAGTAAAATATTAAAATCTTTTTTTAACACATATAATTTCATATATTCACACGTTTTTAAAAAATCAGAGGTTAGATACCATGAAATTTGATCCATTTCCTGTGAGAATACTATCTTGCCATCTCTTTAACACTGATATGGACTGTAACTGTAATGGAGTGGGTTTTGTCTATGTGTGTGTGTGTGTGTGTGTGTGTGTGTGTGTGTGTGTGTGTGTGTGTGTGTGTGTGTGTGTGTGTGTGTGTGCGCTTGTGTGTCTACTGGCATGAAGAACCCTAAAGTTTAATCTTCCTAGAAAGTCAAGCAGCATCATAAGACCAGCAAAATAAAATCTCTGGCGCTGCTCCAGCAGTTATATTCCAGTTATACATTTTTTGTTTATATTTTTTAACAGCTTTTCCAGCTTGGATTAAAACAAATATAATCCAACAGACTTTACCTGTCAACATTCAACTGAGATGTAAATGACTTGTGTAGAAGCCTCTCTCAAACCACAGGTTTTTGCTCAGACTCATGCGGCAGCTGTCCATTTAATGGTTTAACCAGTTTCCAACCACACAACTGACACTCTGTACGTTTTCATGCATCTCGTTTGCATTGAACTGCATGTGGCACTCACAGTCATGTTTCTTCATATTTGGCTTCTGACCACCAGCTACTTTTACACATTACTTATCAACAAATGAACATAAAGGGGTTTTTAGTAGTGCAAACTATATATTCTGAAGATTTTCTTTTAATAAAACCCAAATTGACATATTGTGTTATTTGCTGTATGCAAAGAGCTTCTATCCTATATACCCTGAACTGGACATTAGTTTAATTCCCTACTGTCGTTACTATCTGTAATATCTGGTATATAAACTAATTTGAACCTAGTGAAACTTTCTTCATGTTTACTTTTAAATTATGGCTTATAATAAGCACAGTTATTTAAGTAAACTTGTTTCTTTCCTAAGTACACAAGCTAACATATTATGAACACTGAATGAAAGCTGTACTTTTCTAAAACAGAATCTATTAAAATATGATAGTATAGTAAGAATAACCTCTATCTGAATTCACAGTACATGTATGTCAGTATGCATGCTACAGTATATGTAGCGTATAGTACATGAATAAACTCAGCAGGTCATCAACAGAGTTCTGAGAACAGTGTGTAACTTAATGAATATAAACGATATTTCCATAGTATTTTAATTTGCTCTTACTGCTGTCTCAGAGACACTACAGTGACAATAAGAAGATATGTGCAGCTTTCAGGTTACAAAAATGACTGTGTCGTAATTAAACACACCCCCTACACACAGAAATACACCAGCATTAGTTTCACCCATCAGACTGTTTCCTCTTGGTCTCTCATCTGGATTTACGATGAACCAGTTTACACCTTTACCTGTGTTTCTCTGTGTGATGGGTAAGTCTTAATGATTTTATTCATTGCTTGATAAAATGAACAGCTCTCACACAATATATGTATATATATATATATTTTTTTTTCACTTATATAACAGGAAATTGTGATTATTTAAAATAAAATGCAAATAAAAAAAATTAATATTATTTCTGAGAAGTTTGTTAGGCTAAAAGTAAAAGACAAATCATCTGATCCATTTAGAAACTGTCAAAAAGCTCTAAACTGAATGACAGAAAAGTGTGTTTGATGTGTTATAAATGAGGTGTGTGTGTGTGTGTGTGTGTGTGTGTGTGTGTGTGTGTGTGTGTGTGTGTGTGTGTGTGTGTGTGTGTTGCAGGTTTGCTCTCAGAGACTCTGTGCTCTTTAACTTTGGAGGCAGAAGCAGGAGGTAAAGTCACTATTTGGTGCCAACATTATCTGACTGATACAGGTTTCATCTCCTGGTTTAAACACACGAGTGTTTCAGCTCCACTTCCTCTCGGGTGTAAACAGTTTTTTACGTCAGCTCCATCAGAAACATGTTACTTCTTTACCGAGAGTGAGAGAATAGTGATGTCTGTTCATGACAAGAACACGTCTCTCACCATCACTGCAGTAAACGTCTCTGATACAGGACTCTACTACTGCAGCTACATGAAAAAGAATCAGATCACATTCAGTGATTCAGTCTACTTGAGAGTGAAAGGTACATTTGTTCAAAGCCAATAGTTTCAGTAAAAACTGATTAAGATATTTGAGGTTTTATAAAGTTTCCTTTTCAGAGGAAAATAAAACACTTTACAAGATCCCGGACAGAGCAAATAGTTTATTGGTTTTCTTTTTCCAGAGGCTTCTATACACTTTACATAAAAATATAATGCAGTTTCAAATCTCTAAATATTTTCTTTTTTGTGATCTAAGGTTCAGACTCTCCTGCTGTGTCCTTCATGCTGACTCTGGGGTTTGGTGCAGTAATTGTGATTCTTCTCAGTGTCCTGATCTTCATCATACTGAAGCACAGAAAAGCTTATAGAGGTAAATTAATGACAGATAGATCAAGACTGATACGCAGCAGGACATGAACATAATTGTACAAGAATATTATAGGGCTAAGGTAAATGTTTAAATCATTATGAAATATAAAAAATAAAAAGATAATTTACAACAATTCTTTATAATATACAGTACACTATACAGTATGTACTGTACTGGGCATACTGCAAGCACTATACTGTACATTAGTGCAGTCAGGTGTGTAAGTGTGTGTATGTATGTGTGTGTGTCCTGCGATTGGCACCACGTCCAGGGTGTACCCCACCTCGAGCCCCAAGTCTCCTGTGAACCTGAATACAGTGGAACCTCGGATTGCGAGTAACGTGGTTTACGAGTGTTCCGCAAACCGAGCAAAGATTTTAAATTATTTTTTATTCGGAAAGCGAGCAAGTATTAGTTTACGAGCGCCGAGTATCATGCTTCACACATGCGACTCTATTTTGACACCGAGCATCACTCTCTCACCTTCCCTCCCTCCCCCCACGGCTACGCAAACACACAGAGACACACGCACAGACGCTCTCTCGCCTTTTCACCCCTCCTGGCTTCACAAAGACACAGAAACTCTGCTCTGTCGCAATTCTTTTCAAAGGTAAGGTGCTGGTTCATTTGTTTTTTTTTGTTGTTTTTTTTACTTTACAGCAGTGATTCCCTTAGTATGCGCTCACGCCAGGTCAGAGAGATTTCTTTTTTTCCCCTGTTAAAACGGTGGTTCCGTTTGTTGTGAAACTTAAGTGATTCCTTTAGTATGCGCTTGTGCCAGTCTCACTTTTTTTCCGTTAAACCGGTGTTTCCGCTGTGTTTATGTGCTTGTTGTGAAACTTAAAAAGCGAGTCTGTGAATATACGCTCATGTCAGTCTCAGAAAGATTTCTTTTTTTCCTGTTAAAACGGTGTTTCTGTTGTGTGTGTGTGTTTGTGAATCTCAAAAAGCGAGGTGGGGAGAGGGAGGAGGAGTGTTACTGTGTAAAACGAGGCGAGGGAAGGGGCTAATTCCACACACACACACACACACACACACACACACACACACACACACACACACACACACACACACACACACACACACACACACACACACACACACACACACACGGCGCCTGCGCGCGCACCAATGGAAACACTTATCTGTCTGGATTTATTTGTACTTTTTTTAAAGGTAAAGTGCAGATTAATTTGTTTTATTTTCATTTTATAGATTGTATTAATTATTTGTATGTATTTATTTTTGGAGGCTGTGGAACGAATAATTTGAGTTTTCATTATTTCTTATGGAAAATGATGATTTGGTTTAAGAGTGTTTTGGAATACGAGCCCACTTCCGGAACGAATTATGCTCGTAATCCAAGGTTCCACTGTACGTGATAAAGCGGTACAGATGATAAGTGAATGATTGAGTGAGCAAGTGAGTGAGTGTTATGGATAATCTAAAGAAACTCTACATTAAGCTGCATTCATGGGTTATTTACAAAAAGAATGAATATAACCATACAGTATGTAAAATGATGTGAAATTATTACTCCTATACACGTCCTTCACCATCACTGCAGTAAATGTCTATGATACAGGACTCTATTAATGCAACTACATGAAAAAGAATCAGATTACATTTATTGATTCAGTCTACTTAAGAGAGAAAGGTAAATTTGTTCAAATGGTTTCAGTAAAAACTGATTAAGGTATTTGAGGTTTTAAAAAAGTTTAGTTAAAAAAAAGTTTAGTTATGGATAATCTACAACAACTATATGGCTAATCTATTACTACTACTACTAATACAACAACTAATAATAATAATAATAATAATAATAATAATAATAATAATAATAATAATATTTTTTCTCTGTTGTTTGCTTTAGGTCATGAAGCACAGACAAATGAGGTAAATCAGACTGCACAATTCTCATTTACACAGAGATGCCAGGATGGATGATAATACAGTTTAGAATTCAAAACACTTACAGTTCAAACAGATTCCAAAAAAAGGATGAGGTAGATTTTTTGGACTCACTGCAGTAGTGGCCGCCATGTGTTAGGACACACATCTTCAAAATTAAGTGCACGATTAAAAGGCAAACAAGCACCACATAGAAAAAACTAATTAAATTAATGGGTAATAACATTAAGAAAATGTGCATTGTACATTGTTTTGACTTCTGTGTGCCTGAGGTACGGTGATGGAACCCAGTCAGAATGACACACTAGTCTTTGCTGGTTTGCCTAACACAGATGGATTTTCTTTGATTAGTTGCATAGCCATGTGACCGACTAGTTGTAAAACGTTAGCTGATTAGAAACAATGCTACAGCATGTATGTACAGTGGCCATCTGTCAGGGATGAACCCTGGAGGGAACTCTGCACCCATCGACTCTTTGTGTGTTGTATTTTTGGGACTGTCTGGGATTGGAATTTTTATGTTGAAAACGTGTCTCTCTGTCTTGTCTTAGGTTAGTCTTGTAGTTAATATTATTATACATACAGTAGCTCATTAGTTTAATCTTGTCTTTGTCTCTCATCTGTTTACTTACTGTTCGTTCTACTATTTATTTCCTGTTATTGTTATTTCTGATTTTTTCCCTGTTGCTGTACTGTTTAGTTTGTTGTTTGTGATTGTTATTAAAGTTTTAATATCTGCACTTACAGTATGCTGTGCTTGCATATAATAATTCCCTAACACTAGTAACCGTGTAACAGTTTAATGTGAACACACAAACATGCATGAGCGTACTAGCAAATTTAGCAGAATGTTTAATGCTCAGAGAGAGATATAGAACAAACTAAGTATTTTATATACCTTAAGGCCCTTTCTGAGCATGTTAAATATTTACTGTATGTTCATGGCAGAACAATTACAGTAGTATGAACAAGAAAACTCTAGCGTTGAACGGGTGGCAGAAAAATAGTCATCTCTGTTTCTCTTTCAAACTCAACTCAACTTGACTTAGGTTTGAAAAATTATGTCTGAACAAACAACAAAATGAAGAGACCAATGTATAGATGTTTGTTCATCATGCAGAGTGCCATGTTTGGTGAAAAACAGCCACAGCATATAACCACAAGCACATGACCCTGTGAAACACTGTGAAACATGGTGGTGAAAGGGCTTGTGTGAGTCCATCTGTCCAGCAGGTTATACTGGGACAAAATAAAGTCATGAAACAGGACAATGGAACTTGACATTTGAATGTCTAAAGAGGAAAAAGTAAAAAAATATTACATATTACATTACAAATATTAATTCTCATGAACAGTGAAAGTGTGCTAAATGTGCTCAGAAAAAGATTTTTTTAAATGTTCTCCACCAAAAGGACTTTATGATCTCTATTGGACATTCTTTAGCTCAGTAACAACATCTAGGTCATTTTATTTGATTTATAATTAATATTTTTTCATCCTTGTGTCATTTATGTCTTTGCAGGATCCTGACTCTGACCCAGTGCATTTTGCTGCACTACACTTCTCAAAGAAGAAAAAAAACAAGAAGACCAAAAGATGGAATGAATTGGTGTATACCCAGGTTGTATATTCTCCAGCTGGATAGAGTAATGAGAACACACACACACACACACACACACACACACACACACACACACACACACACACACACACACACACACACACACACACACTTACAGAATACCGAACAGTGAAAGGTTTTCTAACAGTCTGCTTTTGGAGCTTATAACATCATGACTGCAGAATATGGTAGTGTATACATTTCATGAGCTTAGGGATTCTGCACATTCTTCCTGAGGGTCTTACAATGAAACTAGTCACAAATTGTGTCATTTAAAAATCGACATAAAAAATATTAATTTTCTCTGTACATTGATCAGAACTTTCTATGATATATTTATGTTACACATACACATTCTGTCTGTATTTCTGCATGTCTGTCTGTCTGTCCAGCCAAAATTGTCACAGATTCATCCAAACCTTTCACAGAATTTAATGAAACTTTGCTAGTCCTTCTGTGTTTGCAATCCTCGAGGTGGGCGTGGCTACGTGTCTCCGCACAGTATAGACTCACAGAATATGCATGAGGACAAAAATGACTGTAATGCACCTAAAAAAAAAAAAAAACACCCAGATCCTCATGAACCACAAATGGCTTGGTTGTAAACATGGCTTCAGTATTATGTGCTAAAATCAAAAATGTTTAGTAAACGTGATGTTATGAACAGTCATGTGTCAGATTTTACTACAGAGAAGGAAGCTCTTCATCATATGAAAAACTACTGAAAAATATCTATGCCAAATTATGTCTTGGAATTGAGTAAATTCATAAACTGTATAGTTTCGCACGATGCTGTTAAAGGGTCACAACCAAAATGTCGCACCCGGTTGAAAAAATTGCAGCCAGGCCATTCAGCTCATGAAATGGTGAAACTTGGGGGGTGATTTGGGGTATGAAATTCTGCCTCAAGCCTCCTCACTCCCTGCGACCTCCCACCCAGTGATGTCCTCCTCTTCCATCACTTGAAGAAACCACTTCGTGGCAGGCGTTGGACAACAAGGTGATTCCCAAGGTGGAACTTTTCCTCAAGAGCAAAAAAGAAGGCTTCTTCAAAGATGCCATCCATCTCCACCAGCTCCATCCATCATTTGGAGAAGTGTGTCACCTTGGTGGAGGATATGTAGAGAAGGACTAAATTCACGACAAAATGTTCATTTTCATTACATAATTTTTTCTTAGTAATAAGAACAATTTTTATGACTGCCCCTTGTAGTTAGCAAACAATTAGCAGACTTTAAAAGATAAGCCCTGGCCAGGTAATAAGTGATTTATACTGTATACAGTGTTTTACAATACTGTATTTACAATATTTTGGTGATTTCCAGACAATACCAAAGCGCTTAAATTTTTCTCACACAGTAACATGCGCACACAACCTAGAAACCTTATTGTATCCCAAATATGTGTCTACAGTATTTGTAACACAAATATATATTCTATATAATATATTTTGTATATGTTTTATTTGTTACTTCCTTTAAAAAAAAAAAAAAAGAAAATATGCTTTATGTTTATCTATCTATCTATCTATCTATCTATCTATCTATCTATCTATCTATCTATCTGTCTATCTATCTATCTATCTATCTATCTATCTATCTATCTGTCTATCTACTCATTATTTGTCTTGGCACAAAGCTATTCCTTTGGACTCAGTTTTTATTCCTAGTTTTTCTTTGAAAAGTTTTTGTCTTAAAATTACTCCAGCACAATCAAATTTACTTATACCAAATTCACTTGAAATTCATTTATAGCACTGTTATTTAAGCTGTGAAAATATGAACTAATCACAGTAAAATATTCATTTTAGCTTTTCTAATTAATATCTAATGGTGCAGGTGTTTGTTTACATTGAACAAGTATCTTATTAGTAGCTTATTTTAAAATATCTCTTACAAATAATTGAATTACCAATTGGAACACACACATACATTGTTTTTTAATAGATTCATTCATTAATTAATTTTTACACCGCTTTACCAGGGTGCCAATCAATTGCATGGCACACACACACACACACACACACACACACACATATACTGGTTTTTGTGACTTATAAGGACTTTGGTGGCCAAACCAGTAGGGTGGTGGTTTACGTGGACCCACCTTTCCCAATGCATTACAGAGATGGGAATACTATCAAAAATTTTCTTTTGACCTGTAGATGAAGGATCTGGCTCAGAAGTTTCTATACACACAACAGAACTCAAATTATGACAACATAACATTTTAGTGGTACATAAGGACTCTCCCGCCCCCTCCTAAAAGTACCCGCCCCTCACAAAATTGGGGTTTATTAGGTCCTGCTGATTTATAAGGACATGCAATTTTACAACACACAGAAAAAGTAACTTTGCTGGATTATAGGGACAAATGTGTTTTACTGGCACATTACAGTAAACAACACACGACAATGACAATACTGTGCATTGCCAGGACCGAGGTGATTTGAAA